>OX424573.1:41654623-41752123 GCA_949152435.1 Gastracanthus pulcherrimus | reverse complement strand
CGTGAAGATTTAGGAGTTGCGGTACACATTTCTAAGTGATCGATGTATTATTTTCTCGCATGCTCAACTTGTTTGATGACTATTTAAGATAGTTGTAGCAAATTTCGACTTTCTTGTGAATCTTCTCAAATTTTTACGATGACACTGTAACAATATTATACCTATAGGGTTAAAATTTGTAAGGGTTCCTTTGCCAAGCTGAGATATTTATACTTGAAGTTTTAATATAAGACGTTAAGCCCTATGCCAAGCCTGTATTAATAATATATTTTCATATATAGCTTCTAAAATATTCTTAGGATTCCTTTAAAAAAATTATATGTTACGCAGAATAACTATATAGGGGAGAGTAGAGCAAGATGAACCATGGGGCAAGGTGGTTCGTGGGGCAAGGCAGACTGGAGGCTATATCTCATACTGCAAGTGGTGCTACCTATCGAAAGCGGTTAAAAACTTCATTATATATGCTCAGAACGTCATAAAAATTGTGTTTAGGTCAATTCGAAATTTCCCCTTGTCTGTGCGAGTGTAGTGTCAGCTTTTTGCACGCTTTAATAAGATTTGCTGTTTGCTTGAACACAAATAGAAATGTTCCAGGTAAGTTTAGGTGAAAACTATTAGCGCTATCGTAAAGAGCAGCTAAAAACCTTCAAAAATAATCTTTGTTATAATTTTGATATCAAATATAGACTAATTGTTGTGTACAAAATATAAAAAAGTCAATGTGGGGCAAACTGGAATAGGGCAAAGTGGACTGCCTTACAAATAATGTGAAAAAAACTGCACTTTCGTAATTCAATATTGACGATATCGAGCATGTTTTTATGTACTCGCGTATCTTGATTTCCGTTCTTAAAATGTGTTCATTAGTGCCAAATATATAAAAGATAGCGTATAATGTGACTGAATTTGTTTACAATACAACTCAGAAACCATGGGTATACCACCTTGCATCACAGTTTTGGCAAATCAGCTAAATTGGTTATTTACAAAAATCATTACAAAACCCATGATTGAAAATTTTTTTTTTATACGAATTATATCGGTGATTTCATACACATTAAGCCACTTGGAACCTTAGGTAGTCCTGCCCCACCCTCCCCTACATTACATAAAACAACACAAACAATGACTAGCCTTCTCATTTTAAAAATACGGCCATAATACATTTTTGCCTAATGTTATCTGTATATCTATACAGTGGTACAGTCTTATTCAAAAGTTTATATAATGTTCTGAATTAAGTGTCTCTTGGAGACTTTATCATTGTTTATATAGATTTATGCTATAGTGGTAGCATAATTTGGAATTTGAAGCACAAATAACGTTATTATATAGTGAATAAGAATAAAATTAACTTTTGAATAGGTTTGTAACGGTACAACTACCTTAACCCTCCTGCGCAGAAGTTCATTTTCATGTATATGGACTAGGTCGCATGTAAGTCTGCAACAATATTTTCTGCAAATTTCTAACATCGTCTAAATTAAAGCTATATACTTCAATTTGAGAGGTTGTAGATGTCCTAACAAAGTAAAGATTTAAATTTGTGATACAAAATGCATACAAAAATGACGTGCGGTTTGGACGAGTATACTCGGCTTTCTGCGCGGGGGGGTTAAGGAGGATCTTACGCAAAATCAAAAACAATGTTATCCCATGAAATGAAAATATGTTATTACTTTAATGATATTATCAATATCTGTGAAAAATTGTAGGATAGGTTCTATCTTAAATTTTTTGAAAATAAAGTCTCGTTTTATTAATTTCTGTGTAAATTATAAGTTAATATTAATATTAAAACAGATTTAAAAGCTTTTAAAGGTATTGAAATAAGTGAATTCGGTATTTTAACATTAAATTTAACATAGAAGAATTATACTTTTAGTTTCTATTAGTTTCTTAATTTATGTTAACATTACTATTATCTTATATAATTATATAATTTATGTAGAAATAATTAAAACGAGACTTTATTCACAAAAAATTTAAGATAGAGCGTATCCTACAATTTCGTAAAGATGTTGTTAATATACTTATATTTATAATATATTTTCATTTGGTGGGATAATATTGTTTTTGATTTTGCGTATGTTCCATGCGACATAATAACACACCAATCGCTTTGAAATGCTCAACGCGACTCTTAAATCTCTGCGAAAGCGCTCACATAAAGCTGGTAGCTTTCATGGCGAAACAGCGTACATATTCACCGAAAACAACATGCAGACATGCATCATATATTTGAAGTACGCACACCATCAAAGACAAGTCGACGGTTCCAATTGAAATAGACGTATCTCGCAGAAACGGTTGGAAGTCACAGTTTCATCCGAATGATACCACATGTTTAGAGGAGCTCAAATATTTTTAGAACCTGTTTTACGCAAGTCTGGCGTAGTTAAAGCTTGTACTACTGATTGTTATCAGACTGCTAGATACGTGTGTTCACAAACGTACTCCAAAAAAAGTGTTTTTTAACCATATTTGTGAGATATGTATTTTCTAACTTCTTCCGCGATATACGTATTTTTCAATTGGAAACGTCGAAGTGACACACGTCATCATACGGTGCAGGCATGAAGGTTATTTTAACCTAATACGTAGCACCGTCGTTTGTCAGTAGTACAAATTTAGCGTGTACGGGAAATCAAAAGTATCTCACTAGCAGTTTTTTCAAATCCCTGTAGAATTATTGCTCTATTCAAATGTTATCAATTGAAAAATATTCTTTTGATAGTTTTTTTGCTATAGGTCTGTACAGTGGTCTCGCGTTTAGTCCAGTCAACAAAGAGCTGAATTCGACTCTGCGGTTAGAGTGGCTACATTTTTCATATATGTAACTTTTGACCCTCATAAATCTTTGTATAAAACTGCAGAAATGATTTTCATTGTGGTTAACGAGAAATTAATTAAATAATATTTGTCGCTTATAAGCCTGTGCAAGCCTTGTCCGAAGCACAAACTATAATACGCGGACAAGGCTTGCACAAGCTTAAAAGCGGAAAATATTGTACAACTGAATTCTCGTTAACCACATTGAAAACCGATTCTGCAATTATACACAAAGGTTTGTGAGGGTCGAAAGTTACATATATCAAAAATGTATCCACTCTAACCGCAGACTCCATTTCAGCTCTTATTTGACTGGACTAGTTGTAATGCCGGCATTATACCAACAGTACTTATTGTAATATTTAATATAAATAAAGCGATTCAATTAAATTTACTTAGTAAAAAATATATTTTTTTTAAACATAGTCATGCAATAGTACATTACGATACGTGTACTATAAAGGTCGACTTATGACACGAGTACCGTATACAATTTTATAGCACCGCCTGCCCTAAGTCTGCTGTCACGTCTATCCCTGCCCTAAACAGTCCATTATCGCACCGTGCGGTAGCGCTCGAGCGTAGCGAGGGCGATAAGCACAGTGCATTAATGGACTACTTATGTCACGGACAGGCGTGACATAAGTGCGGACTTAGGTCACGCAGTGCTATAAAACGTCTTTTTTCGTGCCTGGAATTAGGATACAAAATTATGCATTTCGAGCGTGTTTGTTCGAAGTGCGAAAAGAAAAATTCCTGCTTCTTTCAATAGGTCTCAACATAGATTTATAAAAAATGTATTTAGAAAGTAGATATGTGTATGATAATCTTATCATACACTTAAAACCGTAAAATAAAATCTAGTGCGCAAAACACCATTGGAAGTTATGAAAATAAAAATTTGTAAAAATTGAATTTAAACTAAAGTAAAATAGTAGTAATAATTAAATAAACGTAAATTCGTAATTATTTATAATTCCTTTGATGTTTTACGCGCACTTATTTAACTTTTTTTGTAACGCAAATGGTGAAAAACATTGAATTTTACGTAATAACGAAAATATTAAAAAAAAAATAAAACAGTTTAAAGAAGTCATATTTTTCTTTGAAACATCTTTCATTATTAAGAATAAAAGTTAAGAAATAATATAAAAATTTGTTTACCAAAAACCTATATCTTCTTCCCTTAAGGTGGATTTTCCAAATCTTTCTATTCACTTTCTATCCATTAATAATATTCATATTTTATCTGTTTAACATTAGAAACAATTTAGTTGATTCGATACTACTATTATATGTATAAAAAAAAATATTTTGTATATTAAAAGATTCTTTGGGTGTCATAGGCACCTTTCGATGAATGGTCTTATCAAATTCCTGAATTTGGACATAAATTGATCCTCGCACAAACAAAAATTAAAAATATTATTAAAACTTTGAGAATATATTCTTTAAGGTATTTTCAACAAAAATTCGCATTTTTTTATTAATTGATAATTTAAAGTTTATTAATCTATTTATTAAATAATCCCGGATTCTTCTTCAGTAATTCTTTCCTTCGGAGACTCTACTTTTGCGTTCCTCACTTAAAATTTATGTGTTTGATGATTTATTGGAAATGAAACTCTAAAAAGCTCGTATATATTTAACTTCTAAGGATTCTCACAATGATTATTATTTGGAATACAAAAAAATTTAATATTTTCTTACTTATATGATAATAGCACCAGACAAATAAAACAAGACAAGTACCTGGACAAATAAAAAATCGGGACCTCTAGTGGGACACGGACGAAAAATGACTGTTTTCATAAAAAATACACTCATAAATCGTTATAGAATTTTTTTCTATCAATTGTCTAGGGATATCAATTACTTAAATGAACATGAATTATTCCAAATCTACGACAGAAATTATATTCAACGCTTTTACTAAAAATGGTAGACCTAGACGCAGATGGGAAGACAACGTGAATGTGGATCTAATAAAAATCGGGCGGGAAGATGCTTCATGGGTGGGTTTAGCACAAGATAGGGATGCGTGGAAGGCTTGCGTAGATGAGGCGATGAACTTACAAGTTCCAAGTGCCACTTAAAAAAAATAAGAGTGATTCTACAGAACTTTTGATTTTTAGGGAACCAGCATAATCGAATTTTTGAAAGCATATACTCGGCGTCCTGAAAAGGCACATAGTTCTATCAGGTAAATTATCCGTTTAAACGCCAAGAATCCATACATAAAATTCTTATGTGTACAGAATCATACTTTTTTATGAAATATCCTAAAAAGTATAAAAGATGCGGTCACTTGGATTATTATATCAACGTGCTCTCAACAACGTAGAAAGATAAAGTTATTTTGTATCGTAATAAAACTTATATAACATGTTCCTTGTATTAAAATCAAATTTTTAAGCCTTCATAGACTGATGTATCGCATTTTATTGGCCAGTAATTAAATTTTCAATTTTTTAAATTTGCAAGGCACTTTTGGTTAAAAATTTTTTAACAAAATTGAAAAATTAAAAACTTTTGCTGTTTAATGGGACAAGGCACACAATTCATTGCGGGCTTAAATTATTGCTTTTGGTTCAAAGAATATGCATACTATAAAATTTTGGTGAAGATTGAGTAAAACTTTTTTCTCTAAATCGATTTTAATACACTGAGAAAAAGGAATGGGTCTCACATCAATACTTTTATATTTATATGATAACTATACTGGTATTGCTCGAGTAACCATACGTATTGCTGTCGTAGCTATATTATAGGTGTCGGTGATATTGTATTTCGGTGATATTGATTTTGTATGTTCATAAGAAATCAGATAAAAATTTGTCTGTTTAATAAATAATTATATTTCAATTTATAGTATTTTTCGAAAATGATTCTTGCACTCGTGTGAGAATCATTTTTATCACGTGTGTCGAACATTATGTTTTGACACTCCGTGCGATAAGTGCCACTTTTACGCATGCTTGCTAACGTATGCTTTGCTGTTTTATTTGTTTCATGCAGAAAAATGTTTGTATTTTTCCAAACGTAGGTTATGTTATGTTTCTATACTTAAAAATAGAATTGATTTTTAATTCCCCAAGATAACTGGCATAAAACCACATGAACGTTGCTAAAATTTTAAGGAAGGGTAGCCTTTTAGTATTTATTAGGATAAGTGGGTCGGTAAAGTGGTTTACTGTTTATCCAGAGATACTAACCAAATAAAGAGGAACACGGATAAGCTGTCGTACAGCATACATAGCATTGCGCACGCGTAGGCGGTGTAAGTGAACACCATTATACCGTTCGCGGTACTTGCTGTCGCCTAGCGGATTTTTTGCGATGAATTCTAATTGGCTGAGTTCTTTGCCCAGATTATAAGCACTTGTGTAAGGACTATTTTTAGACAGAGATTGAGTGTAAAGCAGAGTGGGAATGACACTGACGCGCTCACAAAATTTCGCTTCCTCAAGCCCACTTTCCCTGCACTGCCTACACTGCATCGTCGAACTATATTAACGACTTTTCCAATAAATGAGTAAAATAAGACGGTAATGAGAACGATTAACTAACAAGGAGAAGGCACACTCTTTGGGAAACGAAATTCGGTCAGACTTTGGGAGCTGCTTTTTGGTACCCAAAAATGAAGCCTAGTACCCGCAATTAATTGTAATGGGCCCTTGTTCTCGAGATATGAGGTAATTTATTCGAAATACTCGATATTTTAATAGAAAAACGCTGTCAACTGCTTTGGCACTATGCTTTCTCGAAGAGAATTTAATTAAAATTATTATATAAATAAGAGAGAGCTGCGCAGTATTGACCATCAAGATTATTTTCCTGTCTAAATATTTTCATTTGGTGATTTGTGCCCTACTAAAAAATTAATATTTTTCAATAAACATCTTATCGTATATATCGTATATCAGAGTGTCTTTGGTCAGCGATGTGTTATTGATTCTAAAATCTATTTTTATCTATGAAATCAAATGAAATCTATACCTACAAAAGATTGAATTATTGTTTCTTTTTCTTTCATTGCAGAAAAATGCATAAGACACATCATCAAAATAGTACAAAAATTATAATTTATCTATACTCTATTATAGATAGATATAGATTAAATATTACAGAAATAAATTATGTCATTATTAAATCATTTTTAAAATATCACAAAATAATAATATTTTTAATATAACATTATCTTTCTAGTTTTTCGACTTTTTTCGTGCAATATAATACGTAAGGTTGGCTAGAAGTGTAGAATAGTAAGTCTCATATATACTAATACTTAATATCTACAAGAAAAGGCACGAAGATAAAGCTTAGAGCTGTCGTGATATCCAGGGTGAAAAAGTATTGTTCAAATTGAATAATCTCTAATATCTCAGAACATTATGAACCAAATCGGCTCAAAAATATTCAGCCAATAACCTGACACATAACAATTAAAAATTTTTATTAATAACGCCATAAATTCTAAACCCTTAGCCCCAAACCCAATTACCCCGTTCTGAGCATTTTGCAATAAAAAGTTTTCATAATAAAATCGTAAACCCTAAACCCAACTACCACAAGCTGAGCATTATGCAATTAAAGAATTTTGCAATTAAAAACTTGGTAATTGGCACTAAACAAATTTATATAATAGAATTGTTAACCTGAAACCCTAAACCCAATTAACCCAAGCTGAGTAATTAGCAATAAAAGATTTTCATAATAAAATCATAAACCTAAACCCTAAACCTAACTACTCCAAGCGGAACATTTTGCAATTAAAAAGTTTTAATAATTAAACCATACATTCTAAACCCAAATCCCTAAACCCAACTACCCCGAGCTGAGACTTTTGCAAATAAATAATTTTAATAATAAAATCATAAGCCCTAAACTCTAAACCCAAATAGCCCAGCCAAATAGCCCGTGCTGAACCATGTGCAGTAAACAAATTTAAATAATATTGAAATATAGTTACTAGTAGGATATAACATAGGATTGGGGATTAGGGTTTATGGTTTAATTATTACAATTTTTTAATTGCAAAATGCTCATTTCGTGGTAGATGGGTTTAGAGTTAAGGGTTTTTGGTTTAATTATTAAAAAATTTTAATTGCATACTGCTCTGCGCGGGGTAGTTGGATTTAGGGTTCATGATTTTATTATGAAAATTCTTTAATTGCAAATTACTCAGCTTGGGTTAAACAGATTTTGGGTTATTTGGGTTTAGAGTTGAGGGCTAACGATTTTATTATTAGAATTATTTATCCGCAAAATTCTCAACTAGAGGTAGTTGAGTTTAGAGTATAGAATTCAGAATTTATGATTTAATTATTAAAAAATTTTAATTGTAAAATGCTCAGCTTGCAGTAGTTAGGATTATGGATTAGGGTCGATGGTTATATTATTAAAAAATTTTAATTGCAAAATGCTCAGTTCGGAGTAATGTGGTTTAGGGTTTATGGATTGATTATTAAAATTTTTTAATTGCAAACTGCTTTGCGCAGAGTAGTTGGGTTTAGAGTTTATGATTTTATTATGAAAATTGTTTAATTGCAAATTACTCGGCTTGGGATAATTGCGGTTAGGCTTTAGTGTTTAAGGTTAACATTTGAATTATTTAAATTTGTGTACTGCAAATGGTCTAGCTTGGGTTATTTGGGTTTTGAGATTAGGGCTGAGGTTTTATTATTAAAATTATTTATTTTCAAAATGCTTAGCTCGGGGTAGTTAGGTTTAGGGTTTAAAGTTTAGAATATTTTGTGTATTATTAAATTTTTTTAATTGCATAATGCTCCGTTTGGGGAAATTGGGTTTAGGGGTTATGGTTTAATTATTAAAATTATTTAATTACAAAATGCTCAGTTTAAGCTAGTAGAGTTTGGGGTTTAAGGTTCAAAATTCTATTATATAAATTTGTTTACCGTCAATGACCCAGCTCGGGTTGTTTGCGTTTTGAGTTTATAAGGACTTACGATTTTATTATTAAAATTATTTCTTTGTAAAATGCTCAGCTCGGGATAGTTGGGTTTAAGGCTTACGGTTTAGAATTTATGTTTTTTTTTATTAAAATATTTTAATTACAAAATGCTCCGTTTGAGATTGTTGTGTTTGGGGTTTATGGTTTCGTTATTCAAATTTTTCTTGTTGCAAAATGCTCAATTTAGGGTAGTTGGTTTCAGGGTTTAGGGTTTAGGGTTTATGGTTTAATTATTAAAATTTACAAATTGCAAACTACCCAGCTCGGGTAATTTGGGTTTATGGTTCAGGGTTTACGACTTTATTATGAAAATTTTTTTATTGCTAATTACTAAAAAATTTTATTTTTAAATGCTCAGCATGGGGTCTTATTTTCAGTGTTTAAAAGGTGCTTTTATTTTTTCATCTCTCAAATTTTTTATATCCTATCGATTATTTTCCATTGTTAATCAATTATTTTTTAAATAATAATCGAATGTTTTCGATTTTGATAACTCCGATTATTTTGATCATTCCGATTTTTACGATTATTAATCGAATAATCAACTAATTGATTAATTGATTTAAATCGATTTTTCTTTCATAATAGATAATCTATTATGAAAATACATAATCGCATAGTCCTACTGGTTAGTTCTATATTCTATTTTACGCGGGGTATACACTTTTAAAAGCTTAGGGTTTAATAGGAAATTATTTATTTTTTGAACTTGTACATGTGTGTTACGTGGTTTTAGAAGCCTACTATATGTAACAATAAGTATTTTATTCCCGACTTACTATAATAGCCACTTTATTGACTTGAATAGCAGGACGAAAGTGACGTATTATTTCCTCTTTTGAATTTATTTCCCACAAATGCGAAATAAAGTAAATATGCGAGAAATAAAGTAGGTTTGGCGGGAAATATAGTACATTATGTAACAAGGGGCAAAAGTGGAAGATTTTTCCCGCGGGTGAATTTACTCGCTTCGCTCGGGCAGTAAATGCACCCTCTGGACAAATATTCTCGTAAGGGCAGTACAATCACCCAAGGGAAAAAGCTACTTTTGCCTCGTGTTGCATATAGTATTTTATTTCACTCTCCACTGAAAGGCCACTTTTGGGTCTTAAATTTTAAATTTTGGAAAATTTTTTAAATTTTGGAAAATTTTTTAAATTTTGGAAAATTTTTTAAATTTTGGAAAATTTTTTAAATTTTGGAAAATTTTTTAAATTTTGGAAAATTTTTTAAATTTTGGAAAATTTTTTAAATTTTGGAAAATTTTTTAAATTTTGGAAAATTTTTTAAATTTTGGAAAATTTTTTAAATTTTGGAAAATTTTTTAAATTTTGGAAAATTTTTTAAATTTTGGAAAATTTTTTAAATTTTGGAAAATTTTTTAAATTTTGGAAAATTTTTTAAATTTTGGAAAATTTTTTAAATTTTGGAAAATTTTTTAAATTTTGGAAAATTTTTTAAATTTTGGAAAATTTTTTAAATTTTGGAAAATTTTTTAAATTTTGGAAAATTTTTTAAATTTTGGAAAATTTTTTAAATTTTGGAAAATTTTTTAAATTTTGGAAAATTTTTTAAATTTTGGAAAATTTTTTAAATTTTGGAAAATTTTTTAAATTTTGGAAAATTTTTTAAATTTTGGAAAATTTTTTAAATTTTGGAAAATTTTTTAAATTTTGGAAAATTTTTTAAATTTTGGAAAATTTTTTAAATTTTGGAAAATTTTTTAAATTTTGGAAAATTTTTTAAATTTTGGAAAATTTTTTAAATTTTGGAAAATTTTTTAAATTTTGGAAAATTTTTTAAATTTTGGAAAATTTGTAGAAAAAATTTACTTTTGCCCCGCTAATTTTACTTTTGCCCCGCTAATTTTACTTTCACCCCGCAAAACTAGTTTTCGGGAAAAATATGCCAGTTTCGCCCCGCTTATCAGGGGCAAAAGGCGGGCTTTCTAGTGGGGTGTGTAATACAAGTACTTTATGTAACTCATCCCCTTTTTTCGCGCTTTTTGGGACCTGAAAAGCGAGCCTAAAATGCTTGTTTTCTGACCGGCGGAAAGAAACAGCGGGCAAGAAAGACCACTTTATTGACCGGCAAGCAATAAAGTGGCTTTATTTTCCGCTGTTGATTTATTTACTTATTTGTACTTTTCGAGACTTTTCCGCAAAAATCCATACATGTGTCACATAAAATATGGTGTGCACTAAGAGCTAGTGGACTTTTTGACCTCGTGTGTTTGCAAACTTCACAATCGGTTGAAAAAAGCCCACTTTACGCCCTTGGTACACAATATACTATTATTACACTGTTAAGTCGGAAATAAAGTTCTATATGCAACACAGGAATAAAGCCGACTATTTCCTTGTTGCATAATGTACTATAAAAGACTACTATTTAATAACAACTAGTTAATTATAAATTTTAATTCCTGGGTTATGCGGTTTTGAAAATATGTGTAAATAATATGAATTTCTTGATTGAACTTCTAAGCGCGGGTGATGATATGATTCTGAAAGTTTCTTATTTAATTATATATTTATAATAAGTCTTTACTTAATTGTACGTCTGGGGTATATGGTTTTAAAAGGTTTTGAATATTCTTTTACAAAATATTTATTTATAAAATTAATAAGTAATACATTAATCTATTGCGAGTAAATGACGTTCCAGTCGGCGCCTCTCGTTGCAGTACCTTTTTTTAGTCCTGGAATCTTGCCGCCCCCCCCCCCCCCCTTCCCAGGGCCAGCGCCATACGGCATGGCGTTGTTGGCGTAGGCCATCATACGGCGCTGCTTGCAGCAGCAGTAGACGAACAAACTGTTTACTGCTGCTGCAACTAACCTTTGATATTGCTCTTACAGCTTTGTACTTTGTTTATACTTACAGCTATACTGCTTTGTCGCGATAAATATGCAACAGTAACTGTAGTCATAATATAGCTATTATAAACTTAAAAATATTGATGTGCGTGCAAATCTTTTTTCCCAGTGATTAATACTTATTGAAGATGGTATCTATGTAGTAATGGTCATCGTTGATAAAGTACCATTTTAGATTAAAAAGACGCATTTTTAGAGTAAAAAATTTGGCTGTTAAATTTATTTTATAATTATTCCCTCATTGTTGCAACATATACGTCTTTAAGTATGGTTAAAATAATTATTAAAAACAAGTGTTCATAACTCTTAATAAGAATAAGTTTCTTGAAGGTAATAACTTAATAATAATTCGTTTGATAATGATACTTAGCTAGAAATAAACCTTTATTGTGACGGTGAAAGATAATAATACAGAGGAAGGGATCGGCTTAACATGGTACTCGAGGAGGGTTTAAGGCTGCTGTGAATTACACGTTATACGGAAAAGTTGGGATGCTTTGTTTACGAGTCACGATCGCATTGGATGGACGATGAAAAAGAGAAAAATCATCGATACTAGATATACGCTTGTCCTTTCCCGCTTTCGGACGAATATATGACGACGCTGTTTTGCTATATGACCACCCTAAACATTTTTTATTGACCTTCTTCCTTATTTCGTCCCCATAACTTCATCTGTGTAAGCACCAAAAGAAGAAGGACAACCATATGTGAATTATATATGAGCGCATTAAAGTATTGTGGAATTTAGGAGTTGGCTTAACTTGGCTATACTTTTTGTAGGTATTTTTTTGCTATAAATAAAATAAAAGAAAAAATGTGTTCATTCAATAACAGCCTATAAGTTTTTTGTTACAGGTTGTATACTTTTCTGTAAAAAGAAGTCCTCTTATTTTTCAAGCTGTTTTTGAAAATGAAAATCCTCTTATAAACATATATTGTATAAATATTATTTTATTTATATCGCGTTAAAGGCCCTTAACCACCTCAAATTTTTAAAAAATCTATTTTTTATTACGTTTTTAACCAAGAATATTGAAATTAATCTAAATTAAAAATTATCGAAACCAATAAAAAAAATTTTTATGTTCAAAATGATAAAAAAAATATACTTTTTAACTTAAAATGGCTCTCCTGAACAATCATATATTCTTGTAGCTACCACAGCATTCCGGGAGCTAACAATAATGAAACTGACTTTTATATAATTTACATAATACGAAATATATCATTGATTAGGATTTTAGACCACTCTTTCAATTCCCGCATCCATCTGGAAATTACATGTTTTCTTAGTATAGCTAGCTACAAGAATATAATATAAGTTAAGGAACTTTTATTGATTTTGATAATTTAAACTTAAGTTCGCTTCAACAAAGAATGTTGAAACCTGTAATAAACAAATTTTAATTTTTCAAAATTTTATGGCAATTCAATTCCCTTAAATACTAATACAAAACTATAGCCATAACCGCTCGCTCGCTGACTCTCGTTCGGACTCGGAAGCAGTAAAAATGTTTACCTAATTTTTTAACAATATTTTATTATACAACGTTTTTTGTCTAAGTTATATATTTTTACATAATACTTAAAGTATATAAAGATGTTAATCTGAAGAAACAAAATTCGGCATTATTATTATATATATTTAAAATATTTATAAACTAATTATTTTATATATTTAGTTATAAGTAATAACTTCTTAGCGTACGCCCGATGATCATCTCCTACACGTGCACGTACACCCACTATAAAGAATCTTCAATAGTAGTAAACAATCACGCATTCATCTCATATCAAGGGCCGCGGTAGCGCCACGATGGCAAGTATCACGGAGAAAAGTATTAACCACACAGCGTAGAGCGAGTAGCGTGCCGTCCCCCTCTCTTATACGATGTCTCTCGCGCCAACAAAATGTGATGCCCGCGTGCACCTTGTTTCGCTATTCGCAGCACTCGAAAACGTGGTGCCTAGATGCGTCAAAACCTTCGACCATTATACTTATATACACAAAATAAAGTGAGCGCGCTCATCGTATTCTGTTTGCGCGAGAGACACCGTAAAAGAGGGGGGCGGCCACGACGCTACGCGGTGACAGCGGGCAGCTCGTTTCGGCGCGCTATCTCTCACTACGCTGTGTGGTGAATATTTTTCTCCGTGTAGTGAGCAAAGCTACGATCGGCTTACCTCCAATAGTGATAAAGAAGCCGGTCAGTGATCAAGGATGTATGTTTACATCATATGAGGTTAAGAAGGTTCAGGGGTATCACTGGGTACGGTGAGGATGGGGGATTTCCCCTCTTTCCCCGCCGCTGCTCCACTCCCCGCGCACCACCTCGCACAGCCTACAAGCTTAAGTTTTTGTTTACGGTTTCATTCAATACTCGGAATTAAATACGGTAACACACATTCAAATTTTGCACACACCTTCATAATGAGTTACTTGATAACGTACATAGTTTTTTTTATTTCATTCTCTGTTTTAATTGCCGAGTTCCATAAGAGCCCAAGTATAACGAGCAGACTTCTAAGTCGAATATCTTAAATATATCATGGGGGTTCTTTACCGAACTAGATTTTTGATTAAGTGGACAAAACACCATTTAACCCTAAAAGTTAATTTATCAGTGCATAAAACTATTACTTTAAAATTACTCCTTCTTAAAATTTTCTTAACTATAAATACTTGATAATACCTTGATAAAAACCTGCACTTTTTCGTTTAAATTTTTTGTTATTGTTATTTCTCGAAAATTAACTATTTTTTTGAAAATTATTAACAGAATTTATCAAACTATTAAATCATTTTCTGAAACAAAAAAAGAAAAAAATTAAACTAAAAACTCCACTGTTAAAGTTGTAGTACATATCAAAAGGAGTCAATTCACTATTGGGATAAAAAATTTCCTTGTTCGAGCCACGTAAAATTGTGCTGTTGGAAACTGTCTCCAATAAATAAAGTATTGACAATGGCAGTATATTGTGACGCGTAGGACTAAGATTGTGATGTTTTACGCGGCTTAATATAAAGGTATTTCAAGTATTTACAGTAAAGGTGTGTTGTCCTCTTAATTTAATAAAAAAGGATAATTTTTAGTAAATAATAATAATATTCTTTTAAATTACTTAATGAACCTAGTATCGTGGCATTAGGAACAGTTTCTTTAATAAATATGGTATTGAAAATAGTGATTTATTGTGACGTGTAGGATCAAGATTTTGAGGTTTTACAACGGTAAAATTTAAGATATTATTCAGTATTGATAGCATAAAAATTTTCAGAATGATTGCTTTTAAACATAGAAAGTTGTCTGGACTCGTAAAAAAAGTCTTTTTTCGGTTTGTAAAATTTTTCCTTGTCTAATCACGTTTTTGCTATTTATTCAAATTGTAGTTTGTTAATTGAAAAACTAAACGTTGGTCCCAATTGGTATTAATGTAAGTAATATTTTGAGACCTTAAAATGTATCTAACATTATTTCCTTTCCGAGAAAACTTCGGAACGCGAAAATTGAGGTTAGCTTTTCCGATCCGAAGTTTTCTTGAGTAGGAAATAATGTTAGTACATTTTAAGGTCTCAAAATATTCCTTATTTTAATACCAATTGGGTCCAACTTTCAGTTTTTCAATTAAGAAACTACAATTTGAATAAATAACAAAAACGTAATTAGACAAGGACAGTATATACGGACTCCTCTTAAGGAAGGACTATGATAAAAAAGTCTTTAGCTTTCATTTTAACTTAATGAAGTTTTTACGGTATATTTACTATTATTATATGATGCTAGAAACAAATTTCTAGTAAGTTTAAAATTATTTGACCCTTAGGGTATGTCATTATTACATTTATTTGATGCTATTTTCAAGAAGTCATTAGCACATACAGTTTTTATTAAATGATCTTAAAAAAGGTGTAAATACTAATTCAAAAATATATGCTTCGATGAAAGTCCAAAAAATTTTTAATAACACACAAATGTATAAACTATTTGTTGGTAAAGTGAAAATAAGTTTAAGATAAGACAGAATAACATATAAAGTGACCATTTGCCTCCAAACAAAGACCCATTTTGCCCAACCTTATTTGTCTTATTTGTTTTACATATAGTTGAAGCTAAAATTAAATTACAATAATCAAATAAGTACTAAAGTGCTCATTTTATTCCGTAAAGTGATACTTTCACCTGCAATCACTTACAACGTTTTTCATATTAAGAATTTGGGATATTTACACTTAATTGTATGGTTTTTATCTATTGGTAATTATAAATGAGATACTAAAATATACTTTAGAAGTATTAATTTAGCTTAAAGTAGGATTTCTATATTTTTAAATCCAAAATGTCAATTTTATTACGCAAAATGACTAGTAATCTCCGTTCTCCCGTAACAAACATAACGCGGCATGATTTTTATGTAAAAAAAATGTATCCACAATGAAATTATATTATAAAAAGATATGTTATTCAAAAATGTAACTAATTTATTTATGTTCTTTAGTATACAGTGGCATTCAATTCTATTACTATATTGTTATAAAAAAATGCTAACTTTTATTGTAAAGAACATATCAACTTATCTTAAAAGTTTCATAAAAATTCATTAAAACCTCTTGCGCAACAAAGTTTCAATTTAGGATGCTTATCGAAAAGTCAATTAAAAATTCAAATTTTCCGCCTTGATTTTTACCGCCTGAGAAGTAAAAAATTACTTCTAATTATAAAAATACTTATATTTAGACAAAATATAAACTTGCTTGTCCTTTCATTGAGTAGTAATTGAGCTCTGTACGAAGTTACATACGTCAAAATAAACAACATCTTAAAAAATTATTGGAAATAAATGTTAAAAATTTTCGTTCTAATAATTTTTTAGGATGCCATCGATTTTGACGTCTAGAACTTCGGATAGAGGTCCATTACTACTCAATGAAGGCCAAACGAGTTTGAGTCTTGCGTAAATATATGTATAGTTATTATTACAATTATAAGTATAACCCTTAAAAACGATTATAAGTTCTAGTATTAACTCTCCGGCGCAGAAAGCCGAGTAAATTCATCCAAATGGAGCAGATATCATATACAAGAAGGAGAGTATATTCATCGATACATTTTTATTATAACTTTTGACAGAACTAACTTTAGGACATCTGCAACCAGGTAAATTAAAGTAATTCAGTAGCTCAAGTCTGAAATTTAATTAAAAATACATGCGTTATAAAAAATCGGTAAAATGTTTATTATAAAATTTTAAATTCTACGTGAGGAATGGCTCATTGTATTATAAGCGACTAAACATTGCTAAAATCAGTTTGATATACTACTTCAAATACATTTTTAATAAGAATTGTTTTAAACAGCAATAAAGGTAATAAAATTATTCACAATAAAGTTGTAATATTTTGAAAATTATATTTATTCAAATACTATATAAATCTGTTAAAATAAACATCGATAGGTATTTTATATTCCCTCCAGCTATATGCGTAGTAATGGCGGACTTTACAACATTAAACTTATTTATTGCTCATCGTGATTAAGATAATATTCTAATAATATTTTAATAAATCCTCATGTACAATTTTTTACAGTTTAATAATTATAATAAAATACAATTTTATTTATAAGGTAAAAAAACGAATAATTTCTTATTTATTATAAATAAAATATTGACAATTTCTAAAGCTCATTAGCATTATTAAAGATTGTTTTTCTGTGCAAGAAAAGATAAAAATAACTGGAAGATATAATATATCTTTTATCTGAGAGATAAAAGCTTCTAAAGAGAGAATGTGCTAAGAGCTTAAACGCTTTGATATTTATCGGCTTCGTCTAAGTTTTCAGCATTTTTTCGCAGACCCGAAACCCGTAATCTAAGGGAAAAAGAAAAGTATAATTTGCTGTGATATCCGTGAAATTTATACGAGAACCTTAGGGAATAATTCACGAAATCGAAAAAGTGTCAGTGTTGTATTCGTTGGATTTAAACAAATAAGCGATTCTTCGAGAGTGACGCTTTTAAGGTATGTTTTCCCCTAAAATAAAAACTCTAAGAGAAACTTCTGAAGTTTTTAGCAAAATCAATTTTTATCTCAAAGAATATCACTGCAAAATTTCAGATCGCTATACCATACAAATTTTGAGTTATACTCATCCAAAGTATACGCATTTTGGGCCTTCTTTATTTCAGCTCTAGCGATTGAGCAAGTCTCGAGAAATGTCTGAAAATCTGGGAAAAATTATATGAAACCTTGTTAAAGCATATATTTTCATCTCTAGAAGCTGATCCATCCTGTAATGAAATAATATTAATCCAAAGATCGTAAATCTCACTTTTGATCATAACTACATAAGTCATAAGTTTATGTTTCCTTTGTAATTTATAAATTTTTTGTTTTAATTGCATTAAAACAACATGAAAATAATTCTTTTGCGCTATTCTTATTTTACATATAAAGAAATTCATGTATATTGAGATTTTTAATTTTCAGCTTTGTTTTGACTCACATAGTTGGGGGATAACTATAACTCTAACTGTAATATAATAATATTCGTGGACTACCTTAACGTGAAAAGGAGTGAAAAAACGGGAAAGAACTTGTGGTACAGATTCCACGTGGAAAATGCAATCGAGCGCTTTCTAGGGATGCTGCCTCTATTCTACCGTTCGTTCTCTTGTACTTATTTGCTGAAGGCACGTTCCATTATGCGATGTTAAATTTTCCTTGTACTCGGGTTCTCTTAGTCTCGAAAATTGGGTAATTTCCCTGCGGATTTTATTTCAGTAGTCCGAGAGCACAGGTGATGTCTTGTATTGTACGAATGTCACGTGCGATGCGTAACCCTTTTTTTCCGCCCATTTAACATCATGCATTTACCTCATACCACGTTCCGACTCTTTCTACGACTTTGGGTTTCCTTGCGGACTTCGTCTTTTTATAGACACCTCTCACGCCTTCATTTTCCACGTATTCTCGGAAAACGGAAATTCGATATGCGGTACACAAAAAGCAATGCCATCTGAACTTTAGAACCGTAATAAGCTTGCGAGATAATAATACGATTACGAAAACGTGAAATGATAAAATTATGAATAAAGCATAACCCGGAAAAAATGTTTTATTTTTTAAAATTTTACATCTTTATGGACATATATGATCATGAATTTCCGATTTCAGTTTTTGTAATAAGGCTTGAAAACCTATACTTAAGATAAGTCTAATGCCCAATTCTGTCGGACTAAGCTTTGATATTTTTATTTTAAAAATATATATTTTCTATAAATATTACTCTAAAGAAATGTATTTTATGCATCCATATATGACCATATATGTGCATGCATGGGCATATATGGGAAGATATAGATTTACGTTAAGGTACAAATAAAACTCTATATGTACAATCATATATACCCATATATCATCATATGCATGCATAATAATTGCAAATGAAATTCCATATATAAACATATATGGCTATATATGGCCGTATATGCTAACAGAAAAAAACATGTTTGCCCTCTAGTTGCACAATGTACTATTTTAATACAAGTTCCCTATTGCATTATCGATTTAAAAATATCGTAAAATAGAAAAATCGTTATAAAACAAAAACGAATCGATGAATCTTTAATTTTCTTTCTACTTTCATATCTTCATCAAAAAACAAAAAAAAATTGTTTGATAAAAAAATGACCACAATGTTCTCGAGATATAAGTAATCAAAGTCAAAAAAATAAATCAAATATATTTGAATAATAAAAGTCCACATAGTCTCGGCAAGGAACTCAATCAAGAGATAGCGAAAAGTATCTTTTTCACTAATTAGCTCAATTTATTTATTAATAGTACATGCAACAAGGGAAGAAAATGAGCTATTTTTAGCGAGGGTGCGGTCTGCAACACGAGTCAAAGTCGAGAACGCCGAAGGCGCCCGAGACATAGACGAGTGCTAAGAACACCTCACTCGAGTCCGAAATAACTTTTCTTCCTGTGTTACATTTAATAAGAAAAAATCATTTTTACGGGATTTTAAAAAATATCCCTTTCTTTCCTGAAACAGGTGAGAAACATTCATTTCTCACCCCATTTCAAGTGAGAAATGGATATTTCTAACCTGTTTTTCATTTCTCACCTTATTGGTAATTAATATTCCAGTTGATTCCCAGATATCAATGTTTAAACAAAAAGTGACGTTTTCGTATACAACATAACAAGAGAAATAGCTTATTCAAAATTTCGGATCCGAATAAATAGATAATCTTATGCTCTTTCAAATGCATTATCGCTGAATCGATGATATTATTTTTAACGTATCAAATAACCCGAAAAACTAAACTCAAAAATTTAAAAACTGTTAAAAATACAAAAACGTAACAAAAACTAAAAAGAATTATTTTTGAACCGGCTTCCTTTTAAAAAAAGAAAAAGAATGAGCCCTGAAACATTAATTTTCACCGTGTATATTCAGAGTTATGCTGATCCACGCATATATAAACACACACACAGACACAAACGCGCATGCACACGCATCCGTACACGCACATGCACACACACACACACACACACACGCGCGCACGCACGCACACACTCACACATGCGCACACACACACACATGCGCACACACACACACACACACACGCACGTATATTGATTTTAGCACAACTTTTGTTTTCCTCTATGTAGATACAATTATTTCGATTTAAACAAATTTTCCAAAACTACGCTTAGCGGTTGGTAAATTGGCCATATAAATGCGTTAGAAAAGTGGCTGCTTCGATTATTTTGATCCTTGTGTATAATAGCATTATAATCTCGCTTTTTTAAACAACTGTTTGAGTTACAGGGCAGTGGCAAGATGGTATTGGATAAAAAGAATCAATTATCATGCTTGGACTGATAATTTATTGCAATAAGCATTCGACGCTATAAAAAATTATTTTTAAAATTCCTAGAAATGCTAATCCGTAATAATTGACACCACGGTATACGCTATGCCACTATGTAGTTGAATATTTCAGAAAGGAAGTCTCCACAAGACTAATCTTGACTTTCTGAAACACTTACTGCACAACTTTACCATTAAAACTGATAGGTGGCTACTTTAGAATTTACGATATATGTCGTAAAATTTACCATATTAAAATTAGTAAAATCAAAAATTTGTAAAAAGTCATACTTCAATACGTAATGCAAATTTACATTAACCTGAAAAAAAGAATTTATTAGGAAAATTTTACGATATCGATATCGTAATATTTTACGATATCGGTTTCTCAGTGTGACAACTATTCAAACAAAATTTAAAATGAGGACAGAAGTTTAAATAAATATCGAAGGATTATGAATAATAGACAAATGAGTAAAGAAATTAAAGTGGTCATCCCATTTTATAAAAAAGTTTCTCCAAGACTCTTCAAAAATTATTAATCAAATTTGATGTACACACAATATTTAAATCCGATAATAAACTAAATAAGTTCATAAGACTGGGCAAAGATAAAATCGAAAATAAAAACAAAAGTAATTTAGTATATAAAATCAAATGTCTGGATTGTGATGCAGTGTATATTGGTCAAACCAAAAGGATGCTTGACGTACGTGTCACAGAACATTTCAAGGATATCGACAAACGAGATCAAACCAAATTAAACGTTTTATCAAAACATAGGATAAATAAAAAACATAATTTTGATTGGAACAATGTCGAAATTCTAGATTTTGAACCCAATTTACAAAAGAGATTGTTATCAGAGATGTTTCATATACATCTGAATCCTAAAAATATCAATAAAAGGGAAGATACTAATAAACTTCAATATACATATAAAAATTTCATTTCGTACATTAAAACACTTTAAAAAATATTATAATTAAAATTTTTTTTTTTTTTAAATAGTAATAAATGATCATAGTGTTTTACATTTTTATTTATAATATGCATTAGTGTAAAGATGCTATAAAATATGTGATATTACAATAAAATATATAATTTCAAATACACATGTCTAGTAGACCTAAAGCGCTAGATTTATTCAGTGTATAATTCATGTCTCCATTTTTAGTTACGATATGCAATAGTGTAAAGATTAAAAAAAGGCAATCATTCGTATTATTTCAACTACACACAGTACTGCACATGTCTAGTAGGCTTCAAAGCGCTAGATCTATATAGTTTACAATTCATTTTTCCAATTTAATTACCATATACAATATTGTAAAGATTAGAAATTGCATTAATTCGTATTATTTCAACTTCACACGTTACTGCACATGTCCAGTAGGCTTCAAAGCGCTAGATAATAATAACTACCTACAACACTAATCAGCAGCTCAACTGAATTCAGAATAGTAGTTTAAAATACTGTAAAATATATCGTAATACAATAAAATATGTAAATTTAAATACACGTGTCTAGTAGGCTTCAAAGTGCTAGATCTATATAGTGTACAATTCATGTCTCCATTTTTTGTTACTTTATGCAATATTGTAAAGATTAAAAATTGCTATAATTCGTATTATTTTAACTGCACGCAGTACTGCACATGTATAATAAACTTCAAAGCGCTAGATCTATATATTTTACAGTTCATTTTTTCATTTTAGTTACCATATACATTATTGTAAAGATAAGAAATTGCATTAATTCGTATTATTTCAACTTCACACATTACTGCACATGTATAGTAGGCTTCAAAGCGCTAGATAATAATAACTACCTACAACACTAATTAGCAGCTCAACTGAATTCAGAATAGTAGTTTAAATACTATAAAATATGTCATAATACAATAAAATATGTAAATTTAAATACACGTGTCTAGTAGGCTTCAAAGCACTAGATCAACAGTAATCAGCAGCTCAACTGAATTAAGGATATTAGTTAAAATACTATAAAATAGGTTAATGTAGAACCCTTTTTGAAATTTTCATATATAGTTTTTTTTTTCAATTTTTAGACACTATATGCATCAGTGTAAACCCTTTTTTAAAATTTTCCTTTTAAAGAATTGATTGGATTTTTATTTAGTTTTGAAATAGCATAAAATTACCTATCATTTCCCATTCGAAATTTTCGATAAGCTGTGAAATATAACAAGGAATATTTTTGAAAAAATTGGAAAGATTAGAAATATGAAGAAGAATATTTTTAAAAATTTTTTAGGCTTCATCTTTTACTGTTGAAGAAATTAAAATAGTATATTATGTAACAAGGGAAAAAAGTCGAATATTTTTCCCGCGGGTGAGTTTACTCGACGGAAAAATCGACTTCTTCTTGAATTACATATAGTACTTCATGCCCATCACAACTACGGCCAGTTTTGGCTTGGAAAGTGGAGCTAATGGACTGTTAAAAGACAATATTGTTAAAAGACAAATCAGGGTTATTGGTAGAACTTAATGAAATAAAGGAATTTGGACTCGTTTCTAGTGAAGTCACTTTTTTCCCGTTAATCATTTTTGCTCTGAGATGGGCATAAATGAATTTCAAGATTCATCAACTCGTTCTTCTATAACAATTTTTCGATTTTTTGATTTTCGAGTTTCAGTTTTTCGAGTTTTTTGATATGTTCGAAATATATGATAAATTTAGTGTAAATGCATTCAACAGTGCATAGCATTACCTGCCTTTTACAACCGCGAATTTTAGATAGGCTTTTCCCTTCTTTTGTTATACACGAAAAAAGTCATATTTAGTTTAAACGGTTATATCTCAAAATTTTAGATTATTAGGAATTCGGTGAATCTACGTACTAACATCTGATTACAGTTAATTGAAATATTTATATAACTTTAATAAATTACGTACAAAGAAAAAATTGCTGTGTTAAGGATTACTACCTATCGCTCTGTAATTTTAGGAAAATTATCTTTTGCCAAACCACTAATGATAAAAAAGCACACCCTTTTTGAGATATTATTCGGAAAGAGATAGAACGAAGAATTTCATATTGGAACAATTAAGTTACTTTGAGGAAGCTAAGTGCCAATGAAATGGCAGCGGTTTTGTATACTGAAAACACAATAAGAGATATTTTACTCGCTAAAATGTTAAGTCCTGGTGATCTTTCTACCATCGTCCAACAAGTTGGAACAAATTATATTTCACTATTAATTCACTACTAGATTACGTAGCATAGAAAACTATCGTTGGTTTTAATATCCCACGATAAGAAAGATTCATATATAATCATATTTGATCATATATAATAGATACGACCTACATGAATTTTTTAATGAAATTTTCGCGCTCAGATATAGTTATTATAGATATAGTTATCTATTTGGGATGAATCATGCGGATGATAACGCTCAAACTTAGGGTCTAGTCGATCATGTAGGATCATGTATAATCATATATAATTATATATAAAATCTTTTTTAACCGGGTATCATTAACATTTTATCGTAATTCACTGAACAAAAAGTGGAAAGAAACATGCTAAAATATAAGAAATCAAAATATACTATTTTTCATATATAACCATATACAAGTCTAGTGACCATTAGCTTGTATAGCGTTATATATAGTTTTATATGGCCATATATATCCATATATAATTGTATATATTCGTATATATATAACCTCTTATATATAGCTATATATGATTATATAAAATCATATATAATGATATATAAGCATCATACTACATGTAAAAATGTCCAAAAATTCCCTATATATATAGAATTATATATAACCATATATAATAGTACATGAAGTGAAAACATAACATGGCCCCGATCTATGCGCCATTACATATTGCATCAGACCCTATTCAGGCACCTGATCAGGACCTTATCCGACTGCTAAGATCCTAGATAGCACTCAATATTGCAACAATGTCACATGAGTACTACGCACAATATTAAAATATTCCTGTGATATATAGCAGTAATATTGCAGTGATACTGGAGCAACATTTAATGACATCGTCGTTTTTATTACAGGAATTTTACGGAGAATATCAGTTGAATATTTTGATGACAATCAGGGATCCGATTCAACGTAGGTGACATATATGTATACGTATATGTATATCTGAATACCGTATCCCTTTCCGCAGCAAGCCGCCGCCCGAGTAAACAAATCTTATATATAATCGTATATAATCATATATAAGTAACTTATATACAATTGTATATAAAATAACGTTATATACAATCATATATGATTATATATAATTATATATACTTGTAATAATTAATTTATGCCAATGTAACATAAATAATAGTTTTTATTGAAGATTAGCAATGTTTTATGCATTTCTTATTACAAAACATTAGTAAAAAGAAAAAAAAAGCCCCGCGTGGGAATTTAACCCAAAATCTTTGAGTTATTAAGCCATTACCTTAACCACTATCCCAACAGCTCTTGTTGTAAAAGTAGTATCCTAATTGTATTATAAGGTATATTGGTAGGAAACTCGTATATAGTCGTATATACTTATATACAATTATATATAAATAGACTTCACAAAAGTAAAATAGAGTTGATAATAAAAAGTAATATCTTTTTGTACAGTAAAAGTTCAGGCACTGTTGAAAGACGGGACTGAGCATAACACGCTTAGTTTCGGTGGTTATGGTGGCTGATGACGAGGTCCAGGTAGTGGGTTCCGTAGGTTTTGGTGTCTAGCTATAACTATTGGTCGGAGACGGTGTCCAGGTGGTTATGGTAGCCGATGACGAGGTCTAGATAATGCGCACCATAGTTTTTGATGTCTACATATACGTACTGGTCGAAGTGGATGCCCAGGTGATTATGGTAGCCTATGACGAGGTTTAGGTGACGCGCTCCTTAGTTTTTGTATATAGATGTAGGTACTGCTTGGAGATCTATTAGGTTGTTATAATAGTCGATGACGAGGTCTAGGTAGTGCGCTTTATAGTTTTTAATGTCTATATATAACTCGTCGGAGGAGACGTCATGATGATTCGGTTGCCGATGACGAGTCTAGGTAGCGCGCTCCGTAGCTTTTGTGTCTATATGAACGTAATTCTCGAAGAAGATGTCGAAGTAATTATGGCGGTCGATGACGAGGTCGCGATATGTAGATGTCTGATCTGTACCTACATCTAGGCACAAAAAACTACGGAACACACTACCTAATCCTCGCCATCGGTCACCATAACGACCTGAACTCCTACTCCGATCGGTTATGTAATAAAAAAATAGTTTAAGAACACTTGAAAATTCAATATTTATTTATATCTAAATATATATAATCGTATATAACTATATATAAACCATCGTAAAAGTAAAATGTTTTATATGTAACTCTATACGAACATATATAATTATATATAATTATATATATAGGTGATTCCGCGTCAATTAAGCAAGTGAAAAATTTGAATACTCTGAAACTTTAAGAAAATGATGTATTACATACCCAAAATATGTAAGAAAAAAACCTTACCTCTGTTGGTTCAGGATTTATGCCAAGCTGAAAAACATAATTATTTGAATTATTTTCATTTTTCTCAAAATATATTTTTATCTCGAGAACTATAAAAGATAAAGTACTTATTTCGTATGTTTTAGAAAGAGAATTTGATGCAGAATATGATAGTATTTGTTGCATCACCAAATTTGATGATTTTGATTGGTTCAAATTTCTGCAAATACACCGATGAAATTTAAAGATGAGCGCCAGAAGCAATTTTGTTGAAAAAAATTTCAAATATAGTTTCAGATGAATATTTTAAGATAAAACAAGATTTAGATAGGTACTCCAACTCAGTAACGAGAAAAAAATAAAAGAAATTGGCTTATTTTATCAGAAACAGGTTTACATGTTAAATCCCATAAGAGTCTAACTTTGGTAAAATAATCCAATTTATTTTATTTCTTTCTCATAATTTAGTTATAGTACCATTCTAGCTTCTTGTTTTATCTTAAAATATTCATCTAAAACTATCATTGAATTTTTGTTCAAGAAAATTGCTTGTAGCGCTCAGCTTAAAATTTTATCGCTGTTTTGACAGAAATTTGGACCAATCAAAATCATCAAATATGGTGATGCAAAAATACTATCATATTCTGCATCAAATTCTCTTTCCAAATCACACGGACTAAAGTACTTTATCTTCTATAGTTCTCGAGATAAAAATACATATATTTTGAGAGAAATTGAAAAAAAGCAAATAATCAAGATTTTCAGTATGGCATAAATCCTGAACCAATAGAGGTAGGGGTTTGAATCTTTTTATACATATTTTGGGTATGTGATACATCAGTTTCTTAAAGTTTCGAAGTTTTAAAATTTTTCACTTGCTCATTTGACGTGGAATCCGTCATATCTTTGTAAACAAATTTTATTGTTTTAACTCTGTGTAATGCGCATTACAAGCTTTTCGATCGTGCCTGGAATGACTTTAGCAAATTAATTTTATCCTGTCAATGTATATATACATAACTAGTCATGTATATATGTTGTAAAGAATTTGGTAGTCTTAATAAAATTACGCATCTTTTGAAAATTGAAGTTTAAAGTTGATCGCTGCTGCCGTCAGCTTTTACTTTGTGTAGTGCATGTTACACGTTTTGATCGTGTCTGGCTTAATTTTAGATAATAAAGTTGAGTCAGTATATGTAAACATTATTAGTTATGTACATATGTTGTAAAAAATATTTTAGCTCTAATAAAA
This sequence comes from Gastracanthus pulcherrimus, assembly GCA_949152435.1. Lineage (NCBI taxonomy): Eukaryota > Metazoa > Arthropoda > Insecta > Hymenoptera > Pteromalidae > Gastracanthus > Gastracanthus pulcherrimus. The sequence continues at coordinate 41,724,788 of OX424573.1, read as the reverse complement.
TTACGTGTCTTGAAGTAATCGCAGTTGAAAGTCGAGCGTTGCCTCCGTCAACTTTCACTCTTTCTATTGCGTATTATACGCATTTGAACGTGTTTGGCTTAAGGTGATGCTAAGGCCACCGGTCACCGACAAATACGAGGAACCACTTTTCTCATTTTATTTTCAATTTCGAGTAAATATCTCTATGAAACGGTATTGTCCCTCTAGAAAACAACAACTTTTCAGAGAGATATTTTATCAAAATTGAAAATTTAAAGAAAATGGTGGTTCCCCGTATTTGACGATAATAGGGGGGTTTAGCATCACCTTAACTTTAGCAAGTACATTGCAATTCGTCTGTATTGTATACATTAATATATATTACAGTCGTGTATATATGTTGTAAACAAAATTTTTATTCACGACTCAACCGTAATGGCCACTTTACTGACCTTAAAAGCGGGACACAAGTAACATATAATTCCCGCAAATCTATTTTTCCATCAAATTTACTTTTTTTCCCGCATATGCGGGAAGAATCTACTTTTTTCTCGCATTTGCTTTTTTCCCGGAAATTTTTTTTCCCGCAAATGCATTTCTTTTTTCTAATTATTTTTTTCTATATTAATATACATTTTAAATAAATTCTAGTTCTTACCGGAAGTCCCTATTTTTAAGACAAGTAGGTGGCCACAGATTAGTCGGGAATAAAGTTCTATATGCAACACGAGAATAAAGTCGAGTATTCCCTTGGGTGATTACTGCCCTAGGCAAAGTGAGAAACCCACCCTCGGGAATAATCTTTGACTTTATTCCCTTGTTACATAATGTACTATTTGTCACATACGCATGATTTACGCGTTTTTCTTACCTATAAAGCGGGCCTAAAGTGACCGTTTAAAAAAAGCAAAAAAGCTTTATTGTTTTACCTGCACCGAAAGTATACTTTTTCATGCATATATAGCGGATGGAAAGTAGTTCTTTTCTACCCTCAGGTGGAAAGTGCGTTACTTTTTCGCCCGCTTCATATATGCATGAAGAATCATCCTTTCAGTACAGGCAGGACAAAAAGTATCATGTGCTCCACGGGCGGAAGGCGATTAACACTCGTGCTGGTTGCAGCCCTGGACTCGGTAACCCTCGTCATGCAATACGCACTTGCGGTAATCGCCTACTTCCCGCCCTTGATACACAATATATTATTTTTGATCGCTTAGAGCTGTTTAGCTAACAAGACAAAACTTTAGCCAAACAGTTTTTAAGCACCCCTAAATATGGGGTACCATCCGGATGATACTACGTGTTTAGGGGGCCTAAATACTCTAGTAGCCTGATTTGTGTAAAATATGTAAGTCGTACAAAGGTTTTTGATTTTCTAATCTAACAGGCCCGTGTTTGCACCATATCGAAAAACGGTACACCCCAGTTTCACTCTATTGGCGTAAGAAAAACGCACAACCAAAACATGTGTTACAAAAAATATGGTGTCCACCACGGACGAGTGGACTTTTTTGACCTCGTGTGTTGCATTACTCGTCTCTTGCTCGCAATACGTACTCGCCTTCTAGTCGGGGAGTCAGGGACACTAAAGGTCCCGAAATTCAAAATCGATTGGAACAGGCTGTAAATGGTTTTAAATGATAGCTTTGTAGGAGTCAAATATGCCCTGAAATTGTTGAATATGGACCAGGTTAAGAAGTTGGTATCGTTTTTCGACAAATCGCAAAAACCGTCATTTTTTTCTAGTTTTCCGTTATACTCGTGAAATATTGATTTATCGAAAAAGTTCGTCTACAAAATTTGTTCAAGAAGAAATTTTTTTACAAAAATTAGTTTTAAAAAAAAATAAAAGAAAATTTTCTGTTGCAAACCAACATAGAAAAAATTAAAAAGTAATATTGTATTAAAAAAATAGTAAAAGCGGTTGATATTTAACACAAATACACTGAATTATGTCTGTATATGTGGGGAACATGTGTGCAAAAGACCGCCCCCATTTTTCAAAATACCGGCATGTATCGACAGTTTTAGTGCGAAACTTCACTATGTCATAACTTTTGAACGCGGAGGTCTTCTTTAATGAAACTTGTTGGAATCAACAGCTTATAATAATCACGTTCAATATCCAAAAGGGCAGAATTATAAATTGAAAATTAAACCTCTCTTTTTTATGAAAAACGATTTTTGAATGTCCACATCTTTCGTACTTTTTAATTTGGAATAATGCAACCGAGTGCATTGAATTGTACTTAAAAACATGAATTTAATAAAACGTTATGATAAGAGCAATAGAAGCCGAGATAATTATTTTTGTCCGATTGTCAATTACAGACGATCTAATTAATATCTTTACTTGAAATTTGGTATAGTGGTAGCAGAATATATATGTTCTAATGCTGGAATTTTTTACGAATGATTTTAATGAACCGGTTTGCTAAAAACGAGTTTAGTGTGGAGCGTAAATGCGCGCCGGGCGCAATCGCCAGTAATTGTGCGTAGGCGCGGCTGGAGCGCACATCACAAATTTTCGTTTTTTTTTGACGTGATAGAAATATTATAATCAATTTAGTGTAAATGCATTGAAAAGAGCATAAAATTACCTATCTCTTACATCGCGAATTTTGGATGGGCTCTTTCCCTTCTTTTGTTATACACGAAAACCTAATTTTTAGTTTAAGGCGTCGATATGTATAATGTAAAAGGCGGAGCGCGCAGGGCGGCGGAGCGCCTATAGCATAATAAAATTTTGAAGTTGTATATAACCCCTTAATTAATCCTTTATATGCTATGAATAATCTGTATGTTGTGGTATCAATCCTTAATCTTTATCCTATTTCTTGAATCTTCTAAACTGATCAAAATCTACATACATTTTCTTTACAGACTATTACTTATATGTGTTTCCAGTAATCATACAAAAAGACATTATAACAAAAATAATATTATTATAAAAATACTACTATTTAATCATTACACGTCCTGCATAAATCCGCCGTTCTGGTTATAAATAAAAGTCTAAATTTACTAGCAGTTGAAAGTATCTTGAATATTTCTGAGTCGTCACACAAAACTCAAATCTTTTAGAAAGATAAGGTGCCATCTAAACGTTTAGCACATGCAGATTTCGAAGGATGTAGACTTTACCGTAGGCTCTGTTAAGAATGCATAAAGTTTCAATTGAACAAGGTACCTGTTTCTTAATCTCATATCTTCGTTGTTTGAAGTGTGCCAAATAAAGCACTGAGCCATATATAGTATCTAGCACATGCACCTCCACGATGAACAGTATCCAGTATCTAGTTGAAACTCATTGTCTTTTATCACGCAGCCTCCTGTTGTTATCTCCTTTCTTAAAAGAAACTAATATAAGATTGTTGATCTCACACACTACTGGCGTACCGTGAAAGAAAAAGTGCAGCGGAATACATGTTGAGCTCTTTCTTCTACTAGCGACATTTTTCCTAAGCTATGCTATTCTATATGATATGCTATTTACAGGAACGAGAAAAGGAGAAAGAAAGTAAAAGATACAATAAACTGAACAATAGGAAATACTTTTTCACATTTTTAGTGTACTGTTATAAGATTAATCAAAACTTTATTTGTAAAATGTTTTCAATTGAAACCTAAATTTGTATTTGTATTCGATAAAATGAAAGTAGCATTATAAAAAAATTCCAATTTTTTATCTTTTATTCTAAGAAAGGAAACTAGTATGTGTAGAATATTGTAAAAAAAAACGTTTTTAGGTACTTGTTTCGGTACATGTATAGCTGTGTCAAAAAATAATCATATCATATGATTTTAAATTTTTTCGTATATACATGTATGAAAAAGTGTAATATATGTGGCTATATTAAATAAACTATATAAATTGAAAATCATTATAACCATTTCTAAAATTTATTTTATGATATATACGCAATAAATGTTGGTTAAAAAATAATAACAAATGTTTTCATATATTTTTGTTCCCTTTTAATTTGCAAGAATCTGTACAAACAGCTTATCCAACTGCGGTTTTGATTCTTTACGGCTTAAAACAGAAACCAAAGGAATACAAAAGCTGAATAGATGAATAACTATGCTGTCATTCAAATGAAAGTTAAAAGAAACTAAACCATCATATTCATTCTAGTTATTCAAAATTTCTGACAGAAAAATATTTTTTATTTTTTGTATCAGTTATAAATATTTAATGCTATAATTATGTTCAATATTCATTTTTTGACGCATGATTAAATAATATAGTTTACAATGTTTTATTCTTCCTTATAGATGAAGTTTTTTCTGCTTTATAACGATGAAAAAACCGCTAATGTTTCATTGATTGGTACTCAGCTTCCTCAAACTTAGTTACTCATTCCTATACAAATATAATTTAAAATTGTATGGTTACTTCACAAGATATAATATTTAAACTATTTTTTCTTAAATATTGTTTCTCTATACAACAAAATAACAACGAGAGCTAATTAAAAATTAATTCTTGGATAGTTTCAGATAAAATGCTGCTGAATTACTCTAATAACGTAGTTGTACCAGTTGTCGAGCACGTACCGGTTCTCGATCACTTTGATAAATAATGCGACATTTCATTCTTATTTAAAGTACGTTGTACAAACAAATTTTTCAGGTAATAGCTGTTATATATATGAATAATTGTCATAATATTTCAAATGTTTCAATGATTTTATTCGTGAGAAAAAATAATATACCTTACCAACCTCTCGATTCGTGCGTTCATAACCGACATTCTTAGCTGTCGTTCTAACTAAAGCTGTTTATTAATAAAACGGTCAAAAACTGTTATTGCTGTCTTAACTCAGATTATACCCTAAAATTAAAATCTACCAGCATCCTAACCAACACTCTGAATTTCAAGTATGTTAAATATAAGTATATCAGAAAGTTATTTGTGCATGTTGAAATTAATTTGATCAATATAATTTGGTTTTATTAACAGATAATCATATCAAATTTTAAAAAATAGGATGATATATATGTTATTCATCGCGTACCTTGCACATACAATTTTGTCAAAGGCTATTATATCACATTTGTTTATATTTTTTACACAAAAATAAAAACATTCTATAGTTTCCATTTTAAATTTTTATTTATTTTGGTATTAAGCAGAACAAAAAACATTTCAAAAAATGCAAAAATATACTGCTTTTGGACATTTTTTTAACTGTTTGAGGGTCTTACTCTTCAAATATGGACTTTATGAAAAAAGTAAATTATACAAAAGTTTTCACACGTGAAAGTAATAGGTATTACCGAACTATCTTATCAATAAAATTAAACATCATGCGCATGGAGCATTATGAACATGAATAAATGTATGTTCAGAAAAATGCATATTCAGTTTTAATTTCCTATCCTACATAATGTTAAGTAATTTATTAAAATCATAATAACTTTATTTAATTTTAGAATTCTTATAAACTATAATAAAAGCTGCTGCCAATTCATTGGCATTTAGATTCCTTAAACTTTAAAATATGTTCCAATATGAGATTATTTATTCTATTTAATACTGGGGTGTAAAATAAAAATGACAAATCTATTGCTTTTAAAAAGCTAATCTATTAAAAAGCAATAGATTTGTCATTTTATAGATTTTCATATATATTATTTATATTTTGTAATTTATTATATCGTAATTTTCGCAAAGAAATTTAAGATAAGATAATAGTATGTAACTATGACAATCTTAAAAATGTTCATTAAGTGTAATTATTTGAGTTAATTATTCAAAAGAGTTTATTCAAACTCATTTTAACTGTAAACTCAAATTTTAACTCTATTCAATTTTATTCCTAACAAATTTCATTGGAACATCAAAAATATATTGATTAACTAAAAAATACTCTACAGTTTTCTTTTATTTTGAAACTATTCAATACAACATTTTTTTACAGCTTATTGGAGTAAAAGGATATTTTTGTGATAAAAAAAAGAGTATTAAAAAAAAAATTTTACGAACACAAACAATTTTTGTACGCACACAACCACTTTTTTCACCTTATAAGACAAAATTTATTTTAAAAAACTGAAGAGAATTTTTCAACTGTAAATAATCCTATACCAAAGTACAGCATTTAATAAGCAACTTAAAAAGTTTTGCATATCAAATTACTTTTTTTCCAATTGACAATAATAAATTTTGCAATATTATAATTGTTAATTAAATTTTATTTATGAATATAGTAAATGCATTCTATTTTTAAAAATTAAACTTTTCGTAATTTTGTTCGAGTTCATGAAGAACGGATTCATTTATTACAAAGATATTATAAAAATGAATAAACCGTATAAAACATAAACAAATCGATCAATCTTAAAATTCTTTTTAAATCAAATCTTCATCAAATAATAACATTAGAGCTTCGAATAGCCAAAAATTACCGCATTATATTCAAGAAAAAAGCTATTAAAAATTTTTTGAATAAAAAATGAATATCATTAAAATGAAAAAAAAGTTATACAAAAAATGATTTGATATATCTTAAAAATTCTTCTTCATTTTAAATCTTCATCAAGATACGTAAATTATGATATTAGAATAGCCAAAAATTACTGCATAATACTCAAGATAAAAGCTATTAAATATCCGTTGAAAAAAAATGAATATCATAAAATTATAAGTTATAAAACAAAAGCGAATCGATAAATCTTAAAAATTGTTCTAGATATCAAATGAAGGCATCGATTCTAAAACGTCCTTAGCGCTCGGCTCGGGTTGCCGCTATATACAAATTGACGTCATGGTGACCAATTTTTAAATTTGCGGAAATGAATTTTTAAAAATAGCATTGTATAGAGGATAAAAAATGGCAACATTTTATATACATACTTTGTTTGTACAATGTTTAGTATTTGAAAAAAGAAAAATAAAAACGGCAAAATTTTAAATCTTATTTGCACCACGTTTTTTAAACTTAACTCGCTGCAGCTACGACAAATATGAACGGATCTTGCTAATTTTTTGAATAATCTCGTAAAATAGTCTAGCGCTGCTGATAAACTCATAGATAGTTAAATATTAAATATTTTTCTTTCAACAATTTAATTGCAAACCAGTGAGTTACCTTTTATATGGTTAAGTATATTCAACGAAAAAAAGTATCGAGGGAAGTTTAAGACTCAGTGAACTTTCAACGAGACATTTGTTTGTTAACATTTGAAGAAGTTTCTCAGAAAATTACAGATCAATTGGATGAAAAGTGGCAAAGATAGAGCGATTTTGCCAAACTTGCACGCTCCGCGCGAACATTAGCGGGTCTGCGCGATACATGACGCTCGCAGCGTATGTCAGTCATATAATGCCGTTTACTTGAAGATTTGCTGTCCTTTTTTTTAAAAAATACATTCTTAATCAAATCATACTATTTAATACTGTCGATTTATAGTGTAGAAGTTAAGAAAAATAAGTATCTGATGAAACAATAAGAAATTAAATAAACAAAGCAAAGGCAAAATCAAACGGCAGTTATTCATAAAGTTGTTGCATTTTTAAATCTTTGTACGAAAGTTTTAGAAATTATTGTTAATTCTAAATGTTATATACACTAGATAATAAATGGTTATAATAAAGCGTTCAAATGAAATTCACACACTTTAAAAAGAATATTGCAGCGTAAATGAATTGAATAGTAAATTACAATCTTTAAAAATATAAATTTCTGGGAAACATATAAATTTCACAGATTTTTTACATTGTTCAGTAAATTAGAAACTTCAAATAACTAATACTTAAATTTATTTATATTTCTACATTAAGATTTATTTACAATTTAGTCACAATACATACAACGCGTTTCAAAAACATATTACTTTTTTTTTCCTTTTATTGTTTTTGTTTTCTTTTCTTTTTTATTAATTTTTAATTCTAATTTTTGCTTTTGTTCGTCGCCTATTTTTCTTCTTTTTGTTGAGACAACTTCCGTTTTTCGAACTTTTTAGTTACCATGTTCTTCTTTCACATTCTTTGTTTTACTGACAACAGTTTTAATAGAAGTTGTTTTTAAAAATTTTTCACCAAAATGTTGCCCATTAGTAGTACAAAATTGCAATAAATGTTTAAAATCCTTTTCTTTTTCTTTCGTTATTCCTATCTTTTTAGCTAATGATACTTTCAACAAATCTACTTCACTGCTGTTTCTTAGTTTAATTGTAATTGGATTGCCATCATAATCGTAATACAAATCAATTTGTCCGTTAGGAAAATATACAATTCTAACAACTTTGCTTATTTTAATTACATTTTTCTGCAAGTCTTCGTCTTTCGCAAACAGTTTTTCATAATCTTTTACTTCGCACTGTGAAATAGCAACCATTTCGAATGGAGGATTTCTAGAATTTTTTATTAGTTGCACATAATCATTTTCTGTTTCAATTCTTTCTTGCTTTTTTTTCTTACTACCATACAAACCGAAATTTCGGTCACACTGGCAGTAGGAATGCCCTCTAACAGGAAATAAATGTTGGATTTCTAATTGCAATTTGTAAGATAAAAATGAAAAGAATTTCAAATTAATGTAATTTCGATTTTGACCTCCTGCAGCATCAGAAAATAAAAATATTTTATCGAAGACGTTTAGTTGTAGTTATTTTCTTATCGCATACTCAATCATATTACATACGCTGTTGGCGCCCTTTTTTAAAATCCCTTCAAGGAAATGGAACATGTAACTTCGATCACTATCGAAAATGTGTACATTAAACAAATACATTTAAACTAAACGACGAAAAAATTGAGAATTAACTGGTAGTTTTGGCAATGGAAAGTTTTGACCAAAGTCAAATTCACATTTTAGTACATTTACAGTGGACAACATTGAATTTTTTAAGTTTTTATACTTTTCAACTTGCACGATATGTTCAAAATACTCATTTTCTCGTCCTTTGTTAGTTTCATAAGTAAAACAAAGATCACATACATCAGTACGTGGCAGACCAATAGATAAATTCACAAAATGATTAAAATAATTAAAATATGTTGTTTTATCAATAGGAATAGCTTCACTCCCTGTTACAGCTGCATAAAAATCCAAAAAGGAAAAATAGAGTGAATGTAATGTTAACGATGTATCAAGAAAATAGTAAAGCTTTGAGCTTTCTCTAGTATAATGTGACTCAGAATGCGGAAGGCTTTTACAATGTTCCAGAATTAAAGTTTTGACATCTTCAGTTAGCTTTACCTTGTGATTATCTTGTTTTCCTCTATTATCAGACATCGTTTTGCCACTTACTATTTTTTCTTGAACCGTTTTTATTCTTCGTTCTCCAATTTGGAAAATACTGCAAACAAACTTTCGACAAATATCGATACTAGTGCTTTTGTAGTAACAATGAAATTGCCACTGTAAACGTTTTAATTCTTGTGTCGATTCTTTTCTTACAATCATATTTTCTAATATTGTATTCTGTACTTGAAAATCTCCACTGCGCCAAAATTTATGAAACATACTTTTTTGCCATTCATGATCTACTTTTAAAAAACACTTTTTAGGACAACAATTTTTGATTTCTGTGAACGTCTTTTCAAGCACTTTCTTTCCACTAACTGATTCATATTCTAATCCCTATATAAAAGACGTTTGGAAATCATCAGTTTATATATACGTATTAATGAAAAAATTTATTTTACAAAATTGTTTACAGCTTCATTTTAAATGATTTGAAAATAGTGCATTTTGACACGGGTGTGGAAGTTGATTAACGCATGGGATGCATAAGTAATTAAAATATCTAACCTCAAATTGTTTATTTACATAATATTTCACAACAGCATAAAAATTTAGAGAGTTCTTCGTTTTAATTAATTTCGAGTTTTGCAACAGAAATTCTTTTTTATAACACGTCTTACGATATTTTACTTACCTTATTTTTACAACTTTTATTAATAGTTTTTTTCCATGCATGCTCATTTTTAATTCTTTTACGTCCTATATTGATCGACATTATGCTTATAATTTATTTAGCAAGTAAAACGTTTTTTAAAAAGATTAAAGAAATTAACAAATTTGTGAATAAATGCAGCTTGTAAACGAACAAGAAAATCAGTGTGATTTCAATGCGAAACGAGTTCGACTTTGTTTTGTTTATTTCAGGATAACTTTTATCATGTTTCTTAAATTATTTCTTATTCTATGACTGACATACACTGAGCGTCATGTATCGCGCAGACCCGCTAATGTTCGCGCGCATCGTGCAAGTTTGGCAAAATCGCTCTATCTTTGCCACTTTTCATCCAATTCATCTGAAATTTTCTGAGAAACTTCTTAAAATGTTAACAAACAAATGTTTCGTTGAAAGTTAGTTGAGTCTTAAACTTCCCTCGATACTTTTTTTCGTTGAATATACTTAACCATATAAAAGGTAACTCACTGGTTTGCAATTAAATTGTTGAATGAAAAATATTTAATATTTAACTATCTATGAGTTTATTAGCAGCGCTAGACTATTTTACGAGTCTATGCAAAAAATAAGCAAGATCCGTTCATATTTGTCGGCGCTGCAGCGAGCTAAGTTTAAAAAACGTGGTGCAAATAAGATTTAAAATTTTGCCGTTTTTATTTTTTTTTTCAAATACTAAACATTGTACAAACAAAATATATATATATAAAAAGTTGCCATTTTTTATCCTCTGCAAGATACTATTTTTTAAAATTCATTTCCGTAAAATTGCAAATTTTTGTCACCATGACGTCAATTTTGATATAACGGCAGCCGGGCCGAGCGCTAAGGACGTTTTAGAATCGATGCCTTCATTAATCATCATCAAAGAATGTATTAAACAAGCTTCGTTTAATCAAACATTATAAAATGACTTTTTTCTCAATCATAGAAAATTAAAATGTCTACAGTTTTACAGAATAATCTTCTACACTGCCCTAATCACCTCAATTTTTTTCAAAAACTTTCCATCATATATTTCAGAGTAATCACCATTCAAACAAAAAATTACGTTTCCGTGTATAACGAAAGAAAGGAAACACCTTATCCGAAATTTCGGGTGGTAAACGATACGTAATTTTATGCTCTATCAAATGCATTTTCACTGGATCGATGATATTATTTCTAACATACCAAAAAAACGAAAAACTAAAAGCCAAAAATCAAACAACGGCTAAGAATCAAAAAAAGATCAGATAAACTATAATACTATATTGTGTACCGAGGGCGAGAAATAGGCTTTTACGGAAAAAGCCTCTCACCCATGCTGCTCACCGTATTTTTTGTGACACATGTATTGATTTTTGCGGTTTTACGTGTCTATCAAGCGGAACCAGATGTGGCCGTTTTTCGACACGGTGCAACTGTCGTCCTGTTCTATTAAGAAATGAAATATGTATGCCTACATATACATTGATTTATACACACACACACGCACACATACACACAAACACACACGCACGTACGCACGCACGCACACACACCTTATATCTCAAAACACGTTTCTAAGATGTTTTTAGAAAAACTTTTTTTTACTATGACAAAGCTTCGTCTTTGAGGAAGCAAAAAGCAGTACAAAAATCGACTTTTTGAATTATTTTGGGTATAGACCCACCTTAAGGGGGCATTTTTATGTGCCCGTAAAAATTCTTCCTTTTAAAAGCAATCATTCTGAATATTTTTTACTATCAATACTTGATAATACCTTTAATTTCACCGTAAAATAAACTCAAAATCATAATCCAGCACGTCATATAAAATCTCCATATTTATTAAGCTCCTAATCCACTGCCCACGAGATTCCAAGTGATCCCGTCAACCAAATTTCTCCAGATTTGGGGATATTACTTTTCAATACACTGGTTATGGTATGAATACTGAAAATAAATTTTTACTACGTAGACAAATTTTTACATACATATAGATGACTTTTAATATTATATTAAATATAACGTTTAATATTATTAATTAATTGTATCATATATGTGTATGTAACATTTTTTCTACGTAGTAAAAATTAATTTTTTGTAGACGAAGGTGGGGCAGTGCTTTCTATATTGCACGAATAAAAATTATTAAAAGTGCTTCTTAAAGAAGAATAACTGAATATTGATATAATTTTTTTATGACAAAATATGCATTGCATTACTTTTTATAATGCAAACTACAACAAACTAAAACTGCCCATTTTCCCCACCCGTTGGGCACAATTAGTTCGTAGGTGGGGCACGGTCATTTGAAAACAAATTTGTTATAACAATTATGATTAGAGCTTAAAAACAGATATACATTTTCTTTTTGTACTTCTGAACAATTTCATCTAATTACGCAGATATATATCACACCCTCCGAAATTATAAGTATTTAGGTACCTACATTTTAGGTTAGGAACTCAGCTGTTCTGCTCTGTGCAAGAAATATGGCTGTTTGCGTGTGCTCGTCTTACCCCACCCCATGTGCCCGCCGTGCTCCCTTCAAGACCTTTTTTATATTCAATTAACTTCTTTCCTAATCATCGTAGAATATTGTCTAAAAATGCTATTAAAACTTCGTAAATCAAGCTTTAAAACAAACCTAGATCCGAAGCAGTTAACGATTTATTTGTTCACGAAAAAAAGATTACAATAAATGCACAGCATCATGATTTTAACCATAGTGGAAATGACACCTGTGAACAACTGTGAAAAACTATGAAGAAAATGTGAGAAAGTGTGAAAAGGTTTGAAAATACACATATTTTGGAACATTTGTTACAAACAAATATGCACATTTTTTCGCAGTTTTATACAGTTTCTCACAGTTTTTCATAGTCTTTCACAGCTTTTCATAGCTTTTCACAGTTTTTCATAGTTTTTTACAATTTTTCACACTTATAAAAAACACGTATTTTATCTAATAAAACTTGCACAATTTTTCACAGTTTTTCACAGTTTTTTACAGTTTTTCACATTTTCTCACGATTTTTCCGTTGCATTCTCTTGTATAAAGCAAATTACAACTGTGAGAAATTGTGATAAAATGTGAGAAACTGTGGAAAACTGTGAAAAACTATGTAGAAATAGTAACAGAATTTATGAAATATTCTGTAATATTTTTTATAATCATAATTTTTTAATAATTCGTATAACACTCTTATTAATTATTTTCATTCAGGAATGTCAGGAGGGAAAACTAATAACTTTGAACAACAAGTAAAAAATTAACGTACAAGCATTCATTTTTTGAGTTGCAATATGACTGCCTAATACACCCGCCAAACCCGTTATGCCCCACCCTCCCTTATTCATACCATAACTAATGTATTGAAAAGTAATATCCCCAAACCTGGAGAAATTTGATCGACGGGATCACTTGGAATCCCGTGGGCAGTGGATTAGTAGCTTAATAGCTATGGTGATTTTATATGGCGTGCTGGATAAAGATTTTGAATATTTTTACGGTGAAATTAAAGGTATTACCAAGTATTAATTGTAACAAAATTTTGAAAATGATTGCTTTTGAAAGAAAGATTATTCATGGACTAATACAAATAAGTTTCCTTTTGTTGATTCAAAGGTGGTGAGCCCCCTTAAATAACGAAGAAACTTTTAATAGTTACCTTAAATCGACTATAACTTAAAAACGAAGCGTGCACGATGATTAGTTCACTTTCATATTTTTAATGAAGTGAAATGTATGAAAAAGTAATGAAAGGTAAGAAAAAGTAAAGAATGGTAAGGAAAAGTAAAAGAAACATAATAAAACGTAAGACATCGTTATAATGACACGTAAAAAGCGTCCACAATCCAACAGAATCTTACGTTTACTTATGTTTTCTTACGTTTCCTCGCGTTCTCTTACTTTTTATTATGTTTTAATACATTTCACAATTTCCACAGGGGATGCTGTCGAGATATCACCGTATTAACTATGAGCACGACAAATATTGTACACAAAAATAGCGCCAACTTACGACCAAGTGACGCGAACATGGAAGTACAAAATGCACAGGCTCTAGTTATGCGCATTCAATGAAAGTAATTTTTTATAAGTTTCTGACAACCTGTGTGATCTCAATTTTTTTTCTTGAATTGACATATTTATTTATTATTAAAATAAATTATAAGGTTATTCGCAAATTCATTGGTAATTAAAAAAAATTTTATTTTCATTGAATGTCCATCAGAGCCTGTGTATTTTGTACTATCCAGATCACGTCACTCGACCGTAAGATGGCGCTATTCTTAAAATAAGATAACATATACAATATCACATGTTTTCGTGTATAACAATAGAAGGGAAATAGCTTATTCGAAATTTCGGTTCGGAAAAGATAGATACTTTTATGCTCTTTCAAATGAATTTACACTGAATTGATGATGTTTATAACTATATATAAATAATTTTATATAATCTTTACTAAAATATATAAAAGTAAAAGTTTGCTCGTTTGGTTTGTTACTTCATCACGCACAAACTACTGCACCTATCTTAATAGAACTTTAACGATTCTCTTTATCGTTTTGCGATGAAACACATAGGATACATAGAAATTATAGATAATGATTTATTTTTTCAGAAAAATTTAAAATACATCGTATAAAAACTCATTTTTTCCACTTTTCTTGGTCATTTGTTTGTTTTCGCATCACGCAAAAATTACTGCACTTTAGGGTGGGCCGAAAATACACTTTCTTCGAGATTCGAAACGAAATAGTAAGCAAAAGTGGCCTCTCTTAATAACAATTTTAACGCAAAAAAAATTTTCGATTTGTCTTCATTTGACCCTCGATAATTACTATTCCATAGGGTTTCAAGCAATTTTTTCTCATCTTTTTCTTTCAAGTTTTATCAGATAATAGACATATACAGTATATGCATCAAAAATTTTAATTTCGCCACTCCTCTTCTTTATTAAGCTTATCAAGCACCGCTAGAATGTTAATAAATCAAAAAGGTTTAGTGGGGGGTGTTTTTTCTTCTCTGGAGAATCGTATAATAATTTAATTCAATTTGTTATATACGCAAAAATTTATCTCGGTAAAGCTGTACATCTTAGAAAAACACAACTTTTTTGCATTTAACATTTTCTATGAATACGTCTTTTAAACAATAAAAATCGATTTTTAAACCATAATAAGATTAGAACAGATTATGCGCCAAAATTTGCTTCGGTAAAGTTTTAGATCTCGAATAAACCCAAGTCTTTTTACTAAATTTTTACAATATCAATTCTTATCATAAAAATTAAAAACTAATTAGGTTATACTGCAACGAAAATTTTATCCTTTTCATTATATCAATCCCAGACGAATCAATAAATATAAAAGGCGAGCGCGAAGCTTGGCGGCCATGTCTTACATACAAAGGCATAGCGCGTTTCTTACACAATAAGAATTATACACGTAATTATTGTACACAATTTAGCATTGGTCAAATTATATATAGATATATTTGACCAATGCTAAATTGTGCACAATAATTACGTGTACAATTCTTATGTGTAAGAAACACACTATGCCCATACAAATAGCGTAGCTTTTCGCTTGCGATGCAACGCGCGAACGCGGTTAAGATTGATCTTGCTCGTTCTAAAGCGAGTCCTTTTTTTCATCCTATAAACTGACGCTGGAAATATCTAATTTGTGTATAGACTGCACACAGCCGATGCTTTCTACTGGTGGATAATTTGCTAACCGGTCAGAGAGTAGTAAATACATCACGTAGTATAGAAAAACATGCAAAAATAGAAAAACTAACAAATTATTTTCAACGTTTTATATTTAATACTGTAATAATTGAATTTAAAACCATCATAAGAATAAAAATAAATTAATTCTGTTTTATTACTATATTAGTGTTTTACATTAATTTATATATTAATTATAAAAAGTTGAAATTAATTTGTTAGATTTTCTATTTTTGTATGTTACTCCATACCCCGTACTGTATTTACTACTATCTGGCAGGTTAGCTAATTGTCCATCAGTGGATCATACGGGTTATCGGTAGGATGCGAATAGATTGTATTTTCCGATATCGGTAAATAATATAAGGTGGCGCTACTTATCGTTTCGAGTTTTCTCCATGATTATTTGTACAGTTTGGTGTTTTTTTGCCGCGTAATAGAGTAAAATTTGAATTTCCATTGAATCCATAGTGGAAATAATCTATGTAGATATATCCAGTTTACTATGGAAAATAATCCTGGGCTTTTGGTTTTAGTCTGATCACAAAGTATCAAGTAGCTTTCTGTTTGAACTTTATTTGAGTTTTTAATTTTATCTCTTGAATATAATTTCCTGAAGTTGTAAAAAGATTTAGGAAAATCGTCTGTGACAGTTAGTGCACAAACAAAATATTTGCGGTGTCAGTTTATAGAATGAAAAATAAAAATAAACCAACTCGATAAGCAGTTTGAGACCTGCGGCCTGCAAGCCGCGGGGTTCGCTGCTCCGACGCTACAGAACGAGTAACCTCATGTTGAAACGCGTCAGCGTGTTACATCGCACGCGAAAAACTACGCTTTTCGAATGTAAGGCACGACCTTCAAGCTTCGCGCGTTGCGCTCGCTTTTTATATTTATTGATTCCTCTGATTTATTGATTTTTTGTTACAGTATAACATAATTAGTTCTTAGTTTTTATGATAAGAATTGATATTGTAAAAATTTATTGAAAAAACTAGGGTTTATTCGAGGTCTAAAATTTTACCGAAGCACATTCTTGTGCACAATCTGTTCAAATCTTACTGTGACCTAAAAATCGATTTTTTATGCCTTTTTTGTGAATTATTTTTGGTTTTTCTCATTAAACTTGGTTAAAAGACGTATTCATAGAAAATGTTAAATGAAAGAAAGTTGTGTTTTTCTAAGATGTACAACTTTACCAAGATACATTTTTGCGTATACAATAAATCGAATTGAAATTATTATATGATTCTCCAAAGAAGGAAAGACATCCCCGTAAAACCTATTTGATTTATTAGAATTCTAACGGTATCTTAATAAGCTTATTGGAGATGAGAAGGGGCGAAATTAAATTTTTTGGTACATATACTGCATATGTCTATTATCTGAAAAAGCTTGAGAGAAAAAGATGAGAAAAAATTACTTGAAACCCTGTGGAATAGTGTATTATAAGAATAAAGGATGTATGACTATTTTCTAAATTTTTTGTTAATTTCTAAATCTTTTTGGACAATCTCTAAATTTTTTGTAAATTTCTAAATCCTTAGGACAATTTCTAAATTTTTTGAAAATTTCTAAATCTTTAGGACAATTTTCAAATTTTTTGGACAATTTCTAAACTTTTTGGACAATTTCTAAATTTTTTGAAAATTTCCACATTTTTTAAAAAATTTCACAATTTTTTGAAAAATTTCAAAATTTTTTGAAAAATTTCTAAATTTTTTGAAAATTTCCACATTTTTTAAAAAATTTCACAATTTTTTGAAAAATTTCACAATTTTTTGAAAAATTTCAAAATTTTTTGAAAAATTTCAAAATTTTTTGAAAAATTTCAAAATTTTTTGAAAAATTTCAAAATTTTTTGAAAAATTTCAAATTTTTTTGAAAAATTTCAAATTTTTTTGAAAAATTTCAAATTTTTTTGAAAAATTTCAAAATTTTTTGAAAAATTCTTAATTATTTTGATATTTAAGTGGACATATTTGAAAGCAAATGGAATGGTATGCTTGTAGTAAGAATATAATTCTTTCTGAATTTAGTTAACTGTTTTGATAAGTCTTAGCGATTATCACCACACCACGTTTCTACCTTTAACGTTGATACTATCGCATTATTATTATTCTAATACCATTATAAACAAATTAATTTTACGATATTTAATTAAAAATTATTTTCCCAGCACAATTTACCCAACTAGAAACTATTTTAAATAAGTAGATTTTAAATTATTTTTTTCAATCAAAAAGTTACCTTTCCGCTTAATTTTCCAGAGAAACTTCACCAGGTTATTTGCACAAATACAACAGGGTAATCTTGACTTACTGGTTTTGATTTCTCTTTGAGAAAGATTCATAACAATAATATTTTTAAAATCCAAAATTTTTATTAATTTCAATGTTTTCAAAGTTTCTGATTCACATTATGTACGGTTTTTAAAAATGTTTGTCTTTGTGGGTGTGTGTTGTATGACATTGTAAACCCGACGGACAAAATAAGTTTGAATATGGTCGGTAGTTTTCGTTATGTATTAACGTGGGATTACGAAAGATTTTATGCACCCCCTAATACATGACCTTTCAATGTCCCAGATCACGCGTAGCAAAACGACCGAAAATTCCCCGCCATATTCAAAGTTATTCTGTCTGTCGACTGTACGTATGTAGGTGGTAAAATGTGTTTCCCATAACTTTCGAAGAGATTTGTATTTTAGGCTGAATTTTTGTAAGTGTATAACATACATCTCAACATAAAGCTGATTAGATTTTGGATCCAATTAATTTGTATTTAGTGCTTATTTAAAATAATTAAACGTGAAACAATATTTTTTAAATTAAAAATATTTATCTTTGCTTATATGTTAGATATGTCAAAAGTAGGCACATATTCAAAAAGTAGACATGATTTATTTTCAATTTTTTACATTTTACAATTACTTTAAAGTTATTTAAGTTAAAGAAACACGATTTAAAATTTCGAATATGCCTTGTATATGACCAAATTTTTCTGGTTATCGTAGGTTTTGAACGCATTTGTACTTTGAACAGAAATTTTGTAGATTTATCAGTTATATCAGCATATATCTTAAAATGTTCAGCTTATCTGTTAACGTTAAGTACTTGTTTTAATATATATAAAAATTTTTGCTAGTTTTGAGAAATTTAATTAACATTTTCTTTTACTTCTCATATAAGGTACAGAAAAACTGCATATATTCTCAAGATGCACATGATCTCAATTCAACGTAAATATACAAGAATTATTTTAAAACTACTTCGAAAAAATATGATTTTAATAGCATCTTCCAATAACTGGCTATTTGAATAAATTTGATATGTGATAAAAATGCATTATTTTCTGAAAAAAAATTGTCTAGTCAGAAGTCTGTCATTTAATCTAATACTTTATGTCAGACTATTCAAGGAAACAAAAAAGTCTAGGCAAAAGTTTAGCCATTTAGTCTAGCACTTTTTGACAGACTATTTAAGAAAACAAAAAAGTCTAGGCATAAATGTGTAATTTAGTCTAGGAATTTCTCCCAGATATTTTATAATAAAAGTAAATAGTCTGGCATATTGGCCTTAGCCAGACTATAACTAGATCTTTGCCGTACTTCTGGCAGACTTTCACAAGACTCATTTTGCCAGACTTTTGCCAGACTGCTGCCAGACTAATTTTTTATACGAGATACGAGAGAAAGATCATTAGATCAATAAATATCTTCATTATGTGATATAATGAATGTAAAGGATATTAAAAATAGTTTAAGTTATTACTTTTACATTTTTTTACTATTTTTTTTTACATTTTGAAACATTATAATTAGTAATTAAGTAAAAATATGAATAAAATGAATTAAAAATACATTTATCAACTCGTGTCTCTCTTTGCTTTAGTTTATTGATTGCATCACATATAGATCCTAGCACAGAGTTCATCGGTTGAAAAATGCAAAAGCTCTCTGGAATGTAAGAATGGCTTTTCGTTGAGTGCCGGTGGCTGCAGACGTTTCGCAGTGCATTATGGTAAAACATGATACTTTAATGTCCCGTATAGCGAGACTTGTTACGTATGAATCGAAAAATATCGTAAGGATACAGATAAAAGGTCTACCAACACCGTATTCCGATGGAACAAATTTAAAATACACCTTACAAAGCACATCATGCTTGTAACATATATATATTTTGCAGGTTGAAATTCGACTTTGTTTGTAATACTTTGTCAGCGAATATACATACTTATTTTGTATACTTCAATTATTTTAAGTTGCATATCGTGCAACGTTATACTGTGTATATTATGGTGCTTCCATCGTTGAGGTTCAAAAGCTCTCTTAAATAACTTTAACTCAATACTTTTTACGTTTTTCCGATTTCCGATTATCTATTATATGCTGAAAATAGTTTACGTTACACTCAAATGTATTCGACTTTTCATTGAACTCAGAGTATTTATTGGCATGACATGCATATTCCAAACGAGAATATAGCTTTTGTACATCAACAGTAGCTTCGTTTTCTATGACGGCAAAGAAATCGAATAACATAATTATATTTTATTATATGTTTTTTTATGTTTAAATTTTCATGAAATAACTTGTTAACAATAAAATTTAAGTTAATAATTTTATATTGTTCAATACATTCTGAAAAATTGTTTATTAATGAAATATTAATATATAATTGAAAAATTTTCAATAAATTTAAGTTCTAAAAGAAAAATTATTTGAACAAATTACTTTTAATTGCAAAAGATAGGTCGTAACAATAATACACATTGTAATATACCGAATCAGAATCTACAGAAATCGTACTGAATGCAAATGTGTTCGCGTTCTGACTGTTGGAAATCAAAGTATATAAAAGTCCCAAAATTGATAACCCAAAGATAGGCAAAACATTTTGTTATCCAAATAATGTTTTTTTTTCTTCGAGAAATCAATAAAATGACAGAATATCACCGATCAGTGTCATTATTAATGGCGAAAGATTTTAATCTAAAACAAGAATTACAAAATTTTAATTTCTTGGAACTCGTAAAAGTAAAATACATATATGTATAATAATGTATGACTTTTTTCAAAATATCATGAAAGTTTTAGATTATTTTTGAGTGATGTAGGCAGACTAAACAGTTTAATTCATTTTGATATAATTCTACAGTAAAAAATGAAAATTTTCCATTACATTTTATCTATTGAGTTACAAACAAAAACTATACAAAAATCGATGCCATTTCATTAGCACTTTTAGCTTCCTCAAACTAAATAAATTGTTCCAATATGAATTTCTTTATTCTAATACATAATTTTAAATTCCTATATTTCTTTTTTATAAATGGCTCAAAAATTTTACTGAATATTGTACTATATGTTACTGATCATCTCAATTTTATTCAATATATTTCTATGATATATTTCCGAGATATAACCGTTTAAAAAATACATGAGGTTTCAATGTATATCAGAAAAAGGGAAATAGCTTATACAAATTTTCGGATCGGAAACGATAGGTAATTTTAAGCACTTTCAAATGCATTATTACTAAATCGATAATATTATTCCTAAGGTATTAAAAAATTCGAAAAATAAAAACTCAAAAAACGAAGAACCAATAAAAAAATAAAAACGCATGGAAAAACACACACGCACATACACACGCACGCACGCACGCACGCACGCACGCATGCACGCACGCACGCAGGCACGCACGCACGCACGTACTTACACACGCACACACACAAACACACATTCATACGGACATTTTCTAAAAATATTGTATTTTAATTCCAAATGGCCCAAAACTTGTTTCTAACATGTTTATAAGAGAACTTTTGTTTACTATTACAAAGCTTCCTTTAGGAGGAAGCAATATCATATCATACTTTATATGTTAACATTAATGTTTTGTTTTGTAAAAAATTGTAAAATTTTGTCATTATTTTGTAAATAAAATCAATTCTCTATATCGAACGATAACTTGACTAAAACAGCATTATTCTTCTCGAAAATTTCTAGAAAGGTAGCTTTTAACAATCTCTCGTCTAAGTTCTTTGCCCAGATCATGAGGACATTTATTTTTCAAGATATTTGAGGTTATGTTACTTATTCAAACTTTTTTGTTCACTTATATCTCGAGTACGGCGCGGTTGTTCTTTGCCAATTGGGGCTCATTTTCTTCATTTCTTAATGAGGATTTGGAATTAAAAAAAAATTTTAAGATTCATCGACTCGTCTTTGTATTATAATTATTTTTCTATTTTACGTTATTCTGAAATCAATGAGGTAAATGCACTTGAAATAGAATAAAAGTATCTATCTTCCACGACATGAAATTTTTTATAAGCTATTTTCCTTCTATTGTTTTACACGAAAACGTCATTTTTTGAAATCAGCGATATTTTGGAAACATGTGTTGGATGAAATCTTTTATTTTTCAAGATATTTGAAATATTTTTTTTATATTCACCGACTCGTCTTTGTTTTATAATGATATTTTTTAATTTGGTCTTTTATTTTTTGTGTATAAAGCGGTGATTTTTGTCTATTCAAACCTATTTTTTTTTGTTTTTTGATAAATATTCAACATTAAAAAATTCTTTAAATTTCGTTCATTTGTTTTTATTTTATAACGATTTTTATAATGCATATTTCTTCTTGCGGTAATATAATAAATGAACTTTCCAAAAACTTAAATGTTTTACTAATTATAATAATTTGATAAATTTTTATCTATTTTTTTATGAACATACTAAATCGAAAAAAAAATGATTCCTCGATTCGTTTTCGTTTTATAACGATTTTTCTATTTACGATATTTTTAAATCGGTAATGCAATGTTTGATCATAAGCTTATAATTTTTTGTAATTTATCTTTTGACAACAATCAATGATACAAAATCACATCTTTTTGAGATATTATTATCCTTTTATACAAAAAAAAATATTATTAATCTAAGATTATCTTTCCATTTTTTTTTCGTGCAATATAATGCATAAAGTTGTCTAGAAGTGTAGAATAATAAATCTCATATACGAGGTCTGTCCCAAAAGTATCCGACCTACGTTCATATCTTCGCGCGGAGAGACTCAGGCGACCTCTGGAGGGTACGAACGTCACCAGCAACTCCTAACCTTCTCGTCAGTAGCCTGAGATACCGATGAAACGCCTTAGTTCCCGCGCAGCGTGTATTTGTTTACAATGACTTTTTTGCGTTCGTCGCAATTTGTTTATTGCTAAAAATAGCAGAACGAACCGAACAGCGAATTTGCATAAAATTTTGCTTTAATCTCGGTAAAAGTTGTGCGGAAACTATTGAAATGTTGCAAAAGGCCTTTAAAGATGAGTGTATGGGCAAAACACAAATAAAAGAGTGGTATAGGCGGTTCAAAAGTGGCCGTACATCTGTTGACAGTGATCCTCGTTCTGGTCGACCTTCGACGGGAACATCGTCGGATAATGTCGAGCGTGTGCGTGTCGCAGTTGAACAAGATCGTCGTTTGACTGTGAGAGAACTGGAAGATGAACTTGGAATACCAAAAAGTACTGTTTGGCGAATTTTAACCGAGAATTTGGGAATGACTCGTGTGTGTGCAAAATTCACCCCGAAAGTGCTCTCAGACCAGCAAAAAAACCTTCGATTAGAAATCGCTCAGGACAATTTGGAAATGATTAATAGTGATGAAAACTTTCTTAAAAAGGTTATTACAGTCCTGATATAGCTCCCTGCGACTTTTGGCTGTTTCCTCGATTGAAAATGCCGCTTAAAGGATATCGATTCGACAATAAACAGACTGTTGAAACTAATGCGACGAATGCACTTAAGGCGATTCCGAAGTCTGACTTTCAAGAGTGCTTTAATAAGTTGAAACATCGATATGAGCGTCTTGTTCAATCAAATGGGGACTACTTTGAAGGATGCCACCCCCCGGATGACGAAGAATAAATCAAGCGCCGAGAAATCGAGGTAGGTCGGATACTTTTGGGACAGACCTCGTATAATAACACCGGGTACTTAATGTCTACAAAAAAAGCACAACGATAAAGCTTAGAGATGTCGTGATATACCGGATGAAAAAGTATTGTTTAAATTGAATAATCTCTAATATCTCAGAAGATTATGAACCAAATCAGCTAAAAAATATTCAGCCAATAACCTGATACTTTAAAAATTCTGTGAAATTTTCAAGGCATTACATCAAGTATTAATCAAGTTATCGTTCTTAAAAAAATGAATTTATTTACATTTTTTTTCATAGAATTTCATATTGGAATAATTAATTTAGTTTGAGGAAGCTAAGTGTCAATAAATTGGTATTTATATTTGGTTTCTATCGAAAACCGAAATACTACTTTTATTGAATAAAACTTAAAATTTGGCTATATTGACTGCATCTTCGAAATACAACTGTTTTAAATGTAACAGCAAATGAATTTTGTATGTCGATGAATTACAAGCAATGTGTAAAAATACCTCAAACGACGTGAAAGATGTGAGACAAAATATATGATCAAATTATGTCTTGTTCAAACAATCTGTGTTCTGATGCTTGACTGTTATTATTGTATAAAAAGCCACGATGGAAAAAGTTGTTGACTCAACCACACCTTTCAGCTCAAATACCGAAGATAATAAGAAAACAGTAAGGAAATAGAAAGAGTATGAAGAGTAAGCAAATTACTTGTCCACGTAAAAACATATGGAAAATACGAGATTTCTCCCTCTATTTCAAATGGACAACGGGTTAAGCATGTGAACGTGGAGGTGATTACTGTAGCCGCGAGGTGAAATAAACGAAACGAAAGGGATACAATAGCCAAGAACGTTTGTCTTGCGGCCCCCAGTTCCGCAGCATTTCGTCGACGATGGTATATAACAGCTTATCTTACTCCTCGATCTAAGAGACTGAGGCGCAGAAGCAAAAGACGATCAGCCCGAGAATTTACTTTTCTCCTCTTTCCACGCTTGTCGCGCTTCCATGATGGAACTTATGTTCCTTAAGTGACATGGATAATATTTCCAGAAACAGATAGCCTACTTCTGCCATCTTTCAGCGGTATAACTTTTTTAAACCTATCGCATGTCTTTTTGCTCGAGATTGAATAATGATGCATCGTATTTCTTTTATTTCTCTCTCGTAATTGTTTTTTCTAGAAATTTGTCAGTAGAAGTAATTGTCCTTTAAATATCGGGCGATAAAGATATATTTCCGCGTACTATAAAATATAAAATGAGTTAATTATATAAGTCAACTTTTTTCTTTCATTGTATTTAAAAAACGATACCGTTACTAATACATAATGTAACAGGTTTGAAGAAATGTAGATCCAATATGATAATGTGTTTATGCGTGTCATATTGTATTTATATTTCGCATATGTATATAATCACATATTTTGTAATTACATGTGTGGTTCACATAATGCACCCGCAGAACAAGACAACTTAGAATTCCGATTTTGAAGAAACAAGCAAGTAACGTAAATAATTAACAAAAAACCGCTGCCAATTAATTGGCACTTAGCTTCCTCAAACTTTATTAATTATTCCAATATGAAATTTTTTGCTTTAAAGATGTTCTGGAGTTACAAAACGACCAATTCTTTCATTTTTCATTTTTCTTTCTATTATGTTAAAACTTGTTAGTATCAATCATTGTATATCTTATACTAGTATACCTTATTCCCATAAAAAAAAATTTTAATCAACAATTGTGATATTGCAAACACGATTATTGTCAATTAAAAAAAATTATTTAAAATCCAGAAATTCTTTAGTTTTCCATCCAATTTTAATGATCGAGGTCTTATTTTGTTCTTTGAATATTGTTTGACAAATTGACCAAAAGAAAATTTTAAAATAATTTATGAGTGCTACGGAAAAGCTTATTATTTTCAATTAAACACGTAATCTAGTTCAAATTTTAATTCAGAATCTTCATTAAAAAACGAATAAAATGAGCCATTTGGTAAGAAATGACTGCGCCATTCTCGAGATACAGTGCGTTTCATAACTTTAAGACCACCCACATTTTGGGCTAAATCAGTGTAATTTAATATTGTATTGATACATCAACTTTATAATCTTGAAAACAATCAAATTTCTCAACAGTTTACGCTATTTAGACAATTTAAAAATTTTTCGTAGTATTAAAATAACGAAATATCGTATTTTAGGCTGTTTCATAACAATAAGACCGCTATTAAGTTTTTTTAATTTATTGCTGTGCTCACAATATATATATATATATATGTCACTACTTGTAAACGCTGATGTATTATTTTTATTTCAATTTAACAATTACCGACAGTACCACTCAGTAGGTAAATGCTTGGATGGTAACTATAGTCATAAATATAAATTGAAACCGTTGGGTAATGATAATTTAAATTTCCGTTAAACGCGTTGTCTATTTCATAACGCAGTAAGTGTAGTAAGTTCAAAAGTAGTCTTAAAGTTTTTAATTTGCAGTTATTAGATAATGGGCCGAGGTACATGCTTAACCGAAGAAGAAAAAGGAAAGATTTTAGCATATCGCGACTGCGATACGAGCATAAGAGAAATCTCTAGAAAATTGAGGAGGTCAAATTGCGTAATCTTAAATTTTCTTAAAAATCCTGAAAACTACGGTAAAAATAAAAAGGGCGGACCCAAAAACACAGTTTCTGCTCGTTTAAATCGCAGAATTATTAATGCAGCAAGCAATTCGAAAAAAAGTTTGAATAAAATTAAAGAAGATTTAAATTTAAATATTTCACGCTCAACAATATATCGTACAATTAAAAGCGCTAATCACCTTGTAAGGCAATCATTACAAAGAGCTCCTCGATTACTAATTCGCCATAAAGAGGCAAGATTAAATTTTGGGAAACTTAATATGAATACGGACTGGAATAAAGTAAATAGAACAATATTATTATATTGGTATATAATATATTATGCATGGTTTATTTCTATGAATATTAAATTCACTGTTACTTTATTTTAAGGTTATTTTTTCTGATGAAAAGAAATTTAATTTAGATGTCCCTGATGGCCAGCATTCGTATTGGCGAGACTTAAGAAAGGAGCCTGAATATTTTTCCCGTAGAAGTTTTGGTGGTGGTAGCTTGATGGTTTGGGGAGGATTTTGTATCTCACATAAATTGACTCTAGCTTTTCCTTCATGTAAAATGAATTCACAAGAGTATATTAATGTACTGAAAGATCACCTTTTGCCGTTTTTAGATAATAATGAAACGGAAGATTGGATATTTCAACAAGATAACGCATCAATTCACGCAAGTCGTGAAACGAAAGTGTGGTTTAACAATAACGATATTATTGTTCTAGCCTGGCCAGCGTGTTCTTCAGACGTTAGTTAATCCGATTGAAAATGTATGGGCTATTCTTGTTCGTAAAGTTTATGCTGAAAATAAACAATATGGTAGTGTTAATCAATTAAAAGATGCTATTCTAAAAGCTTGGCAAGAAATTGATGAAAGAATTTTACGAAATTTAGTTGAAAGTATGCGAAATCGCATTTTTGAATTAATAAAAAATAATGGAGGTACAATTAATTATTAAATTCAAAATTACAGTCTTTTGTTACTATTTACAAATAAAACATATTATAATTAAAATATTGGACATAACGAATTAAATTCTATAGTAATATATATCCCAAATACACAATAAAAATATTGTACACATAATATTAAGCTCTAATAATAATTATAATGTTTTCATATGCAGCTTTAATTACAATAAATTACATTATTAATAAATCTAATTTTTTTAATTCTTTTCCGCATATTATATTTTTTATTTTAGAGTTTAGAAATAGAAATTTTTTAGAATTTTAAAATATAATGACAAATCATAGTTTAAATTAATTTATTGTAATATACAGTAGGAATAGTAATAAAATAATATAACTTTTCACCACACTGCGCGTAAAGTGCTGACTGTACGCCCTCTCAGCAGGCCGTACAGTACCGCATGGACTGCCTAGGGAATAAAGTGACTTGCACATGCGCGATGCGCCTTTTTCCGCTCTCGACTGCGTCTCGAGCGGTAAAACAGCGCGTCGCGCGTACACAAGTCACTTTACTTCTAGGCAGAGCATGGGGTACTGTACGGCCTGCTGAGATGCGTACAGTCATTTCTTTACGGGGGTGTGGTGAAAAGTAGTATACGCACCTCTGGAGTACAGTAGGCAAGCATGCACTGTGTGAAATGCCGACCTCGCTTCGCTCGGTCGGCAACGTCACACAGTGCGTACATTGCCCACTTTACTCCCTTGATGCATAATGTACTATTACAGTGGTCTTATTGTTATGAAACAGCCTACAATACGATATTTCGTTATTTTAATACTATGAAAAATGTTTAAATTGTCTAAATAGCGTAAAATGTTGAGAAATTTGATTATTTTTAAGATTATAAAATTTATGTATCAATACAATATTAAATTACAGTGATTTAGCGCAAAATGTGGGTGGTCTTAAAGTTATGAAACGCACTGTATAAGTGATCAAAAAAGTAATTTCGAATATACATAGCCTATCTTGAAATATAAAGGTCGTTATTATAAATAAATATCTTGGAATATAAAGGTCGCTATAGTCTAGGCGAATAACTCATACAAGATACACCTACCAAGTTGGCGGATGTCATGAATATTCCAGCTGATAAATAGAAGAAATATATTTTAAATGTCATCCAAGAAAAAGAGTATCGACAGTAGTTTCTGTAATTTGTGAAATAATTATATTTACACACTAAAATCAAAAATGATATCTTAGCAATATATCCAGAACATCAAGGTCTGAATGTAATCTCCAATTACAGTGACGTTGCACTAAATGACATAGCTAGAATTATCATTTGTCAGATCAAGTTGCAGGTAAAACAAGAATTATTAAATGAAATAGTAAATGAAACGTGCACTGATCCTAATGCTATATAGGGGAGGATGGGGTATTGCCGGTCACCTAAGCAAGAATGCGTATTATTCACCTTCTAAAATAGTTTTTCATAAAGTGTAAATGATTAGGATAAAGTTAAAGTTATTTACTTTAAATATTTCTAATTAGTTTCGTTTATAATTAAAACGTATCAAAGATATAAAACCAAATAAAAACAATAGATTTGGCTGGAATTGCCCTGAAGCATGAGGTAATACCGGTCAGCCTTCGTGCAATCGCAGTCACTATTAAAACATTACTTATATAGGTCCGATTTCATCTCAAATCATGCAGGTCGACAGCACCTATCTCTCCGAATCAGCTCAAATTATAGTATATTATTCTACTCGGAAAATAAGCGTATACGTATTTTTTTATTTTTCGATAGCATCAAAATTGCATGAGTTATGCTGTTTTCAAAAATGACTCCTCAAATTTCGTTTCTCAAAAATCGAAAACTTTTTTCTTTTTAAATCGTTCTAATTCGTCTTTTTATGGATATTTGAAAATAATTATGTACATATTCGATGCTGTTGGTGATACTCTTTCGATCTGCCAAGTTCAACAATTTTTTTACAAAAAATCAAGGATGATATGGCATTTTTTATAAACAATGAAAAATGCTTTTTTCTCAAAAAAGCCATCTTTTTTTTTTACTCAATTTTTTTTTATAGATAGCTAGTCTCAATACCTATATGGTCATATACATGACATTTCGAATATTTTTGTTTTTTAAGAGATATAAACGAAATGAGAGGGGCCTGCGGCGGCTCAGTCGGTAGAGTGTCGGATTCCCACGCCGGTGACCCGGGTTCGAATCCTAGTCTCTGCCGATTGATACAAGCACCTCTGTAAAAATTACATGTGCTTTGTTTACAAACACACCGCAGACCCCCGTCGTCGATTAGCACCACATGGGAGCACAAACATGGCG
Source organism: Gastracanthus pulcherrimus (assembly GCA_949152435.1). Classification (NCBI taxonomy): domain Eukaryota; kingdom Metazoa; phylum Arthropoda; class Insecta; order Hymenoptera; family Pteromalidae; genus Gastracanthus; species Gastracanthus pulcherrimus. The sequence continues at coordinate 41,695,294 of OX424573.1, read as the reverse complement.
ACGTTAAAAAAAAAAAAAAAAAAACGAAATGAGAAAAAAATTTTATGTTCCCCCATAGCACTGTCGTGCAAGAAAAAATCCTATGTATTTTTCCCTTTTTTATGATTTTTAGACATTTTATTGCTTTTTCTAACTTTTCTGCTAACACGATTCTTTGAGTTAATTTTCTTCTTCTTCTGTTTCTCTTTATTTAACAATTTTGTTAAAGAATGAAGAGCAGTTCGAAAATATCAACCTAAGTTTGTTTGGATTAGAGACAACTAATGAACACGAGGAGATTGTTTTTGCTATGTGGGAAAATGGCCATCTTGTGAAGAAAAGATTAACAATCTCCAATTTTTTTAGAGATCTTTCTTCTTGGACAGTCAAAACAAGCGTTCATTTAAATATTAAAAATATGCAAAGAAAAGCTATAAAAGAAGAGAAAGAAATAGCTGCAGCTAACTCAGGTCATCTAGTACTGCATGGTGATTTTGCTGAAAATTGGGCAGTGATTCACAGTAACCCTATTCAAGGTACTCACTGGGTTAATCAACAGGTCTCTATTTTCACAGCAGTTTGTTATCAAGGAAAACTAACAAAAACTTTTGCTGTCATCAGTGATGATAGAAAACACGATTCTGCCCATGCCTTGTTAGCAATGAAAAAAATAATTGATTCGATGAAAAATGATTCAACCGATTTAATAGATCAAATATCGATTATAACAGATGGAGCAGCAAGCCACTTTAAAAATCGATTTCAATTGTATGAAATGAAAAATGCTTCCATCAATAAAAAATGGTTGTTTTCAGCTACAGGTCACGGGAAAGGTGCATGTGATGGTGTTGGCGGACTAGTCAAACACTATGCAACTAGACATAATCTTCAGAATAGTCATATTGAATCAATACAAGATGCCAATGCTTTTGTAACAAAAGTTCAATCTTATACTAATAATATTAAACTAATCTTACTACCAAAAGAATATATTGAAGTTTTTAGACAAAATAAAATAAAAGAGTGGCTTAAGGCTCCTAAATATAACGGCATTCAGAAAACCCATGTATGGAAAGTAAATGTAGGTAAAAAGAAAAAATCTTATACAGGTCGAACTGCTCTTCATTCTTTAACAAAAGTGTTAAATAAAGAGAAACAGAAGAAGAAGAAAATCAACTCAAAGAATCGTGTTAGCAGGAAAGTTAGAAAAAGCAATAAAATGTCTAAAAATCATAAAAAAAGGGAAAAATACATAGGATTTTTTCTTGCACGACAGTGCTATGGGGGAACATAAAATTTTTTTCTTATTTCGTTTATATCTCTTAAAAAACAAAAATATTCCAAATGTCATGTATATGTCCATATAGGTATTGAGACTAGCTATCTATAAAAAAAAATTGAGTAACAAAAAAGATGGCTTTTTTGAGAAAAAAGCATTTTTCATTGTTTATAAAAAATACCATATCATCCTTGATTTTTTGTAAAAAAATTTTTGAACTTGGCAGATCGAAAGAGTATCACCAACAGCATCGAATATGTACAGAATTATTTTCAAATATCCATAAAAAGACGAATTAGAACGATTTAAAAGGAAAAAAGTTTTCGATTTTTGAGAAACTAAATTTGAGGAGTCATTTTTGAAAAAAGCATAACTCATGCAATTTTGATGCTATCGAAAAATAAAAAAATACGTATACGCTTATTTTCCGAGTAGAATAATATACTATAATTTGAGCTGATTCGGAGAGATAGGTGCTGTCGGCCCGCATGATTTGAGATGAAATCGGTCATAGGTAAAACGTTTCTTTTAATTAATTATGTGAGTCTCAATATGACCAATCACACTATTAATTGTAGTTTAACAATGAAATATATAGTCCAAAAGACACTGTCAAATAAGAAACACTTTAGCAAAGATGATCTGTCAGAGAGCGCAAAACAATGCTTTACTAACCTCATGTTTGGGAGCGTCCATATGAATAACATGGTGACCGGGATTACCTCAATTCTGCTTAATGATTTACATAAAAATTATAAGAAAATCAAACAATTTATTTGATTTCTTCTTTAATAATTCATATTGTTAGAGTGTTCAATTTGGTAAAGTAGCATGAAGAAACTGTATAAAGTTTAAATAGTATGTCTACATCTTAGCTTATAGATCAGATTTCTTATAAGAAATGAACGCCTAAACATTATTTGCGCATAATTAACTAATAAACCAGAACAGAATGCTGTTTGAACATTAGATTGATAGTATGTTATGTTTCATATGATATACTATTGGAATTATTATGTACAAATGTTTAAATTATTAAATATAAGGATGACCGGAATTGACAAGTGACCGGTATTACCCCGTTCTCCCCTACAACGAGGAAGAATCTGACAGTCTAAAGATACAGAATGCACTACTAATGCAACTTAACGCAGAATTACAAGAGAAAAATTCACTACTGAAAGAACTATTCAGCAAAGAAAAGGAAAGCGAAAAGGTGAACAAACCAACATATAGTGAATTAATAACCAAAACTAAACCACAACCAAAACGTATTCCTAAATTACTAGTAAAAAAGACAGATAAAAAGAACAAAACCAACATCAAAAAGTATGTTATATATTATCTAACCAAAGAAAAATGTATACAAACACAGAGCATTAATTTTAAAAGTAAAGAAGAAGTGATATTGAATTGCATGAATAAAGAAAGTATTGGCGAAGCACAAAGAATTCTAACCAAAAAACTTCCTTAATGCTACAAAGTTAAGATAAAACAAGTAGTTAATCCAAAATTAAAAATAGTAGGAATTGATAGCATGTACAAGATGTATATTAATGCTGTTGAGGAGGATATAAACAATAGAAATTTAAAAAATTTTGACAACAAAATCAAAGTTGTTCATGTGTAAAAAAGCCCTAAAGCTGAAATTCAAACGGATATTGTAGAATCGTCGTCTAACATTTACAAATATATAAAGGAAAATAACAGCAAACTGTTTATAGGATACTAAATGTCATGCCATAACACAACTTTGGAACAATTGGACATAGTGGAAAAAAGTGCCATAACAATAGCTTATGCTTAAAATGTGTAGGACCACATCATACATCCGAATGTAAAAACGAAAACCAGCATAACTGCCCAAACTGCACATTCAGCAATACTACGTACAAGACTAATCTAGACATCAAACATTTAGCTACAGATTGTATTAAATGTGAAATATAAAAAAAAATATTAAAAAACAAAATAACTATCAAGATAACTATCACTCAAGCCTACTATACCGTACCACCTCGGTAATGTAGAAAAAGTCAAAAAAAGGCAAATGGCAACGAGTTCTTCTGTTTCATCGGTGTCACCGTCAACATCAAATACAACATCGCCAAGACAACATAGAGGTGTAAAAAATGAACGGAATAATGGAGCAACATCCAGATTTTAATGAAGTATTAAAAGCTGAAAGTCTAGTATACGACGTAAGATCTCTTAATAATAATGTAGGCTGTGACGAAAAATTAATCCTATACGTAAATATTCTTAAGTCTTAATGCAAATTTTAATAAATTAGAAGTGCTTATAGAGGATACGATAAACAAGCAATTTGTGATAGTCTGTGCCGAAACATGGAACTTAGAACACTGCTAATACTATCAATTAAAGGATTATAAAATTTTGTATAATAATAGTAGAATAATAATAATAATATAATAGTAGAATAATCAAAGCAGATGGCGTTGTTATGTATATTAAGGGGTAACACCACTCTAGAATTTTGAAAACATCGAATTTTTTGCTTAAAGTGTACTTTAGGGTCTTAAAAATAAGATGCCAGTCGCTTTATACTGCAACAAAATATTTAAAGGTCTCTCCCGACGACTTTGCTGCGGTACCTCGCAGCGCTCTGCGAGCACGAACGATGACTCACCTCGCGCACTCCGATTTATTGCCTTTATACTGCTTATACCTATCTGGATAATAAGTAGCATTATTACTGACAGTACATAGAGTGATTCAGGTTTCACATAAGATAAATAGGTGGAATATATAGGACTCTCATTCCATAATGAAATCGTATTATTCGAGCAGTGTAACTGTCAGTGTGCGCGGGCATTGTGTTACTCTCTCCGCCATTATCATATATATTTCGTTGTTTTGAAGTAACTTTTAACAATAAAATAAATGATGTACAAGAGGCGAAAAGGTTTAAGGGAAGGTACCGCAAATATCAAGCGACCGAAAGCAGAAAAACGGCGACCACCGAATCGCTATGAAATGGAGAAGCCAGAGGACGGAAACTTTCGTGCGTCGGCTAAGAAATTGAGGAATTTGGGTCCTGACGATTTTGTAATAGAAAAGGGGTTTGCTTACCGGATATTAAGCTTCTTAGCAGTTTTCCCTGTCATGCCACAATATAACATACAGAAATAACATTCTCCGAAAGTGGAAATAAACCGTAGAATCATTCTGGCTATGCGGTTAGTCGGTGTGGGATTAAATGGAATACAAAAGTTTTGCGCGTTCAGCTCGAGAAGAGAAAGAAAAAAATGCTGAAGAAGAATACACAAAAGGTATAACTGTATCTGATGATGGCTCGTGGAGAAAGCGTGGGTTTTCGTCGCTCTACGGATATGTCTCGCTCGTTGGATGGCTTAGCGGCAAAGTGATCGATATGTTTGTAAAATAAAAATCTTGTAAGGAATATGAACATTGTAAAAAATATAACGATACTGAGGAGTACAAGGAATGAGCTGAAAAACATAAAGATGAATGCCAAGCAAACCACGAGGGTTCTTCGGGAAGCATGGAGGTAAACGCCGTTACTGAAATGTTCCAGCGCTCAGAATGTTTGCACAATGTGAAGTATGTACATTACGTGGGGGATGGTGACTCGAAAACTTATAAAGGACTCTTGGATTCGCAGTCCTATAAAAATCTCATAGTTTTAAAGAAAGAGTACATCAACCATGTACAAAAGCGAATGAGAACTCGCCTTCACAATTTGAAAAAAAGACTTGGAGTATAAGGCAAGTTGACTGAAAAATTAATCGATGAGCTATCCATTTATTATGGCTTAGCTATTCGTCGCAATCACGATTATATCGAGAAAATGCACAATGAAATATAGGCGACGGTAGATCAAAAGTATCTCTGCACCAAAGATGCCTACCTGGAAAAAATTCATGGTACTCGTTGCAAAATGCAAAGGCTACTACTGGCACTTTAAAAGATTGTAAGTACAAACCAGCATTGTCAAAAGAAGTTTTGAAAGTCATTAAACCCGTTTACGAAGAACTGAGCAGTAACGATCTGCTGACTCGCTGTATAGGTGGATTCATACAGTGGTGGATTAATACCTGCGGAAGAAAAAAATCTTTCAATGCAGCCATCTAGCCAATGGCTCCAGAAACAGTCTCCAGTGGAACGTATGTTCTTGACATTGCTGTATATATTGCTGTAGGCATAAACAATGATGGTCTTTCAAGCGGCATGAGACTTATGGAAGAGTTAGGCATCAAAATCGGGCCAAATTGTTATAACTTCTGCGTCGAAGCGGACGCTTGTCGTGTCAAGATCGCAGAACAATCGCTGACTGATGCTCCTACAGAGGCTCGTTGTCCATAAGATCAAAGAGGAAAGAAGAAGAAAAGGAGAATATTAATGTGGAAGGTCAAATCTACGGTGCAGGCATCGCAGATTAGAGGTAAATATAAGTTTTCAACAATTTAAGTGCTACGGAAACTTTAAACGCATTTTTCTCGAAACCGCTTTTTTCAAACTGGGCGGACAGATTATTCAAATTTATAAACAATTTACTGCCAATTTTTTTTACAAAATCGAAATTTTTTTTCAAATGTACACCATTTTTTTTAATTTGATTTAAAAATCCCTACGTACTACCACGCCTACTAATATGAACTTTAAGAAAAACTTTGGTTTTTTGTTCTATTATTTACCCACAAAAAATCATCAAAAATTGGTGTACCTAAAATGGTGTTAACCCTTAAAACTGATTTTAATGAGAGAACAGAAACCATTGTAATTGATAGATTGACCATTCTAAGCTCGTGTATAAAAATAGATTCTTTACATTGTGTAGATTTATATACATACTAAAATGATGTATAAAGAATAGTAAACATATAAAAAATCACTGTATAGTGGGAGATTTCAATATTGACTTGATAAATTTAGATAATATCAACTTAGAATTTCTGAACAACTTCTTGAAAAATGAATACATTCCATGTTTTGAAACAATAACGAGACCTTGCAATAAGCATCTCAGTAGAACTTGCATTGACGGTGTTTTCATAAACAGTAATTAAAGATTAAACGAAAATCATACAAGTTACAATATGCAATAACAGACCACCTCTCATTGATAATAAGTATGGAAAAAATAGAATTAAAACAAAAAGGTAATAGGACTGATTAATACATCAATTACAATAGACTGAATAAGGAGACAAATAAAACAATTTGGGCAACAACATTGTCTATGCAAGATCCTGATACAGCGATAAATACACTAAGCAGCAAAATAAGAAATTGTGTTCTTACATCTACAGTAAAGAAATCGAATAAAAATACTAAAAATCCCAGGAAAAAATGGATCACTAAGTGTACACGTATGTCTTCTGAAACTAAGCAATTTCTGTATAGTGTATGAAAAAAAGATCCAACAAATGACACTAAAAAATGAGTACAACAATTATACAAAAATCTTGAAAAAAGTCATTTCATACGCTAAATTCACCTCTGAGAGCGAGTTAGTGTACAAAAATAGACAAAATCCAAAATCGGTATGGAAAATTAGAAATGCTAAATTAAACAAAAAAGAAACGCCAAACAAATCTGATATACATTATATACAACAAGACAAAAGAAAGATAATTAACTCACCAAAAATATCTGCAATATTGGAGAAAGTCTTAGTATCAAAATCAACACACCTGACAATACAGATTTGTTATATATCACGATGAGTAAGAAATGCTCATTCCTCGATGAACGATACTCTGATAATATTGTTTATTAATTAATTTTAGTCTTAAGTATATTTTTACCAGACTTATGTAAGGTAATATTATTACCTCTACAGGAATTTTGCAATATGTAAATTAATATTCTGGTTGTTAATAAACGGTTTGCAATACGTTATTCAGAAGACACTAATGCATAAAGAAGCACTATCAATTAATTTTCGATGAGTGAGAAATAAATAACTACAGTGATTTTTATTTTTACTCACCGCCAGTATATCTATATACATGAGCAGTAACTGTAGCGTCCGAGCAAGTCGTTGCGGTAGACGTATAATGTGACTCTGCGTCGACGCGACTGCGCTGCGCATACATATATGCACGAAGCGCGAGCAAGAGATCAGATCATCGCTTCATTTTCAAACTTCATTTTTAAGGCTTTGAGAGCCAACATGATCGAAATAGCATTTTCAAGGTTTTATTGTGTTCAAAATACATGTAGTTATGATATAAATGTGGGAATTTGGATATAAAAATTATTGAGCTTCTTTATTTAATTCATATTTCATAATAACTTTTTTTTCTTAAATCGTAGAGTTTTTACTTAAATAGACTATATCCTTGGTCAATAATTTGTATGTACAAATTCCCACATTCATATCATAACTACATGTATTTTGAACATAATACAACCTTGAAATCGCAAATTTGATCATGTTGTCTCTCAAAACCTTGCGTTAGCCCAACAAATATAGAGGATTTCATTATGGCCAATCAAAGAGACCTAAAAACCATAAAAAAGATTTAAAAAATGTTTTCCTTTATATTATATATGATGAGTGACTCATTTTTACCTTAAAATGTATTAACAAATAATTTAAAATTTAAAGATCATGCAAAATTTGTTTATTCTAACCTGGTAATTACATAAATGTTTTAAATGATAATTATTTATTAAAGAATGTGTTCTGAAAAGTGAATTTTCTCAATTTTTAAATAGAGTAATTATCCAATTTTCTAGTTAATATATTTTTTAGAAGGATTTAATACTTTTTAAGTTAAGAGTTAAGATATATTGAAAAAATTTTATTCATAATAAATTACAAAGATTATTGTAGAAAAATATAAAACCGGCTTCAATTTTGTTATAAAAAAATCAGGAAATCTAAAAAGCATATTAATATTCATTTTATGTATTGTTACTAAAGAAAATCAGTACTGATTGTATCAGTCACAATAGTTTTTAATATTAACCTAATATTCTAATAAAACTTCAACTCCATGACTAGTAGATATGTGTAATTTAGTTTATTCGAAGAACATTAAGTGATTCTTAAAATACCAATTGTATGTTGGTGAATTGACTAGATTTAAGTCAAAAGTAAGGTAATAATTTTCATTTATAATAAAAATATTCATAAGCACTTTCAATGACGGTTTCATACCTTCCGCATAAATCATAAAGGCTGTAAAACACTTGGGCATAGACAGGCAAGTCACCGATAGATGATAAAGTCATTTTCAGTTGTTTCTGGTTTATACGAAGGGTATAAAACACCATTGAAAGTGTTCAGCTGTATTTCTATAATAAATCGACGTCTCATACAAAGATTAGCACATTTAAGATTTCTTTAAAAATTCTTGTTTTTGTCTGGAATCTTCTACAAAAATTAATAATTTTGAAAATTATACTTTTCTTGGAGGATCAAAGAAAGGGTTAGTATTAATCAGAAAATCTAAAAAGTGCTAGTTTCTTATAAGAGACCTCTGAAAAAGTGATTGTTAGGTTTTTAAATTAGGTCAAAAATATTTTTTTTGTAACTTTTTCAAATACGAGGGTAGTTCAATAAGTCTTTAGAATGACCAACAGATGGCGCGCGAATCGCTCCAAATCATCTGTTTTCAGTCAGCACCACTCGACGAACCACGTTCAGGAAGGCCCGTAGAAGCAACTACTCCCGAAATCATCAATAAAATCCACGATATGGTGTTGAAGGATACAAGATTAAAAGTGCGTGAGTTAGCTGAGGCCACAAGGATATCTATAGGTGCAGTTGTTTCAATTCTACATGAAAAATTAGGCATGAAAAAGCTATCGGCAAGATGGGTGCCGCGTTTGCTCTCAGCTGAGAATAAACGCAATAGAGTGGTCGCCTCTGAGGCTCTTTTGGCGCGCATAAGTCGGAATCGTGAGGAATTTTTTCGTCGATTTGTGACTGTGGATGAAACATGGATACACCACTACACTCCTGAGACAAAGGAACAATCCAAATAGTGGATTTCCACAGGCGAACCAGCTCCAAAGAAGGCAAAGACCGTAAAGTCAGCTGGTAAGGTTATGGCTACAGTTTTTTGGGATGCACGTGGAATTATACTTATTGACTACTTGAAAAAGGGTAAAACAATTACTGGTGAGTATTATGCATCATTATTAGAGCAGCTGAAAGAAGAAATTAAAAAAAAACGACCACATTTGTCGAGAAAAAAAATTTTCTTTCATCACGACAACGCCCGAGTTCACACATGCTTCGTTTCAATGGCTAAAATCGAAGAACTAAAATTCGAATTGGTCGAACACCCACCGTATTCACCAGATTTAGCCCCCAGTGACTTTTTCTTATTTCCAAACTTGAAAAAATGGCTCGGTGGACAGAGATTTACGGACAACGAAGACGTCATTGCCTCTGTAAGTGCTTATTTTGAGGAACTTCCGAAAACGCACTTTTCTGAAGGATTAAAAAAACTTAAAAAGCGATTGACTAAGTGTATAGAGCTCCAAGGAGATTATGTTGAAAAATAAAAAAAAATTTACCCAAAAAAAATTGTTTTTATACTTTATTCTAAAGACTTATTGAACTACCCTCGTATTTAAAAATATATATTTTTTTTTCTTTCACAAAAATAGCTTTAAAATAATTATAATAAATAATAACGATAAATAATTTTTAACTAAAAACTAGAGTTAACAATTACAAGAGATTTTATCAGATTTCCTCACATGATTTATTTTGAGCTAATCGTTTTAATTAATGTACATGTTATTAGTTGATCTACTAAAGACGATTCCCACTTTGTTTACCACTCTCCGTCAATAATTATGCTTTTCACGTGTAAAGTAATATTGAAGATAGAAGAAAACTTTAAATAATTATTATAATAATACTATGCTTTATTTAACTTAAAAGTTATAAATTTACATATTAGTTATACAAGAATAAATATGATTCATTCTCTTCGATTTATTAATTATTTTTTCTCATCTGTTTAGTGTATTGTGTTTGTGTGTCAGCATTGTATGTGTTTGCGTAGTGTATAAAACTAAGTAATATTTAATTCAAAAATCTACAGCAAAGTAATTCTTTGGCGCTTTATGGCTGTGTCCTTCGTTTTTCTTGGTCATCTTCTTTTCTCATCTTCTTTTCTTCTTGCGTTTTTTCTTCCTCCAACTTTCCTTCTCCAGCGTTCCTCCCGTTCTCTTCCATCAACTTTCCTTCTCCAGCGTTCCAAATTTTTTCTTTCTCCAACTTTCCTTCTTCAACGTTCCATTTGTACCAGATCTCTCCGATCCTTATTCTCCTGTTTTCCACTGTCATCGTTAGTTTTAGACCTGCTTTCCTCGCCCACTGTCTTGCCTTTCTAGCTTCCTCTACCAGATTGTTTCTTGACATCCTTTCTTCCCACGTTAGCCATTCATCTAGGTCAACTATCTCTCTTATCCAGAATTACTGCCTGTTCTTCCATAATCTGTTCCTTTGCTCTTCACTTTCGAACACAGCTTTCACCACGTCTGGACTTCTTTGTGTTCTTTCCAAATGCCATTTTCCTTCTCCCACTACCATATTTATCCAGTCGTCCAATTCTCTGTTTTTATCACATCTCCTACCAATTTTAATGATCAGACAGTTTTGCGATAATTTTTTTTCTCTTCCTGGAGTTCACCATTTATCCACATTTCTAGCCCCTTTCTCCTTCTTTTTTATGTTGCTTTCCTTATTTTCATCCTTTCTTTTCTCTGCTTCGTTCGCTTTCTCTTCGCTATTTCTTATTTCTTCTTTCCTTTCTTCTATGTCTATCTTCCATATTTCTCTATCCACTTCCGCCAGTGCGATCTTTTCCACCATTTCCACTATAATCGTTCTATTGCTTTCATCTCTTTTTATAAGCTTTTCTGTCTTCTTTTTTTCTATTTGCAATTCCTTCTCTAATTTTAACCTCTGTATCCTTTCTTCTATTAGTCCTGCACTTTCTATCAATAATCTTCTTTCCACGAGATTTAACCTTTCCTCTAGTCTTTCCCAGTTGTTATTTGTACCTTGTATTTCTCATTCTATGTTGCAGCTTTCTTCTTATTTATTCTCTTAGCTTTTCTATTCTTTCTTTTCAGCCATGTGCTCTTCTATGCTATTATTAGTTTATTTATGTTTCTAACCTCAATCTATTTCCTAAGAGTTGTTCCATTGATTACTTTACCCTGCGTTCCGTTGTCCCATGTTTCGTTGTCACATGTTCCGTTTTTCCTCATCTTATATTTCTCTTCTTCTCGTTATCTTAATCTCGTTGTTTTTCTTCCACTTCTTACTTCTCATTCTTCTGTTCTTTCTTCTATGTTTTTTTCATGTCATTTTCTTATCTATTCTAAATCAAAGATTTTTGCAATGTTTTTGTTGTCTCCATTTACTATTTGTTTCCAAGTTCTATCTCTTCTTCCACTTATTTCACACTCTTCTAAAACGTGCTTTAGTATTTCTTGTTCCTCATCGCATAGTCTACATCTTTTTTCTTTTTCTGTCATCCAATATTTTGCTGCTCTTGTTTCACTTCCTAGCCTCATTCTTGCTACTTTTTCTATGTGATTTCTCCTTTTTTTCCGTATTTTTCAGGTATTCCGGCAGTTCGCTAAATTCCATTTTCAAGTTTAATAATTACACAGGACCACAAAATGAAATCGGAAAAGTCCTTCGACCAAAATAAGCGATCTATAGATTTTCGGGTGCTCTGATCACGAATCCGCGGTCCTTATGAGATATACACGTCAGGATCAAAGTCATTCGAAGGTCAACTTTGTTAAAGAGACAAATATCATCTTTTTGACCTCGGATTCTGAAAGAGCGGGAAATTATACGTGTGGGTATAGTTTGACTCACGGTTCCCAGTGACCTCTAGAAGTCATATAAAGGTCGAGAACATTCTATAAAACTACTGCACCTAGTTGCTTGTCATGGTTTGCGAATATCGAGGTAATGACCTATACAAAAGTTATTGGGCACGTATGGAGGGTTTCAAAATATATACATAGCAAAGTAGGCAAAAAATGTAAATACCTCATATAAAGTTGTGTATAAGGTTTTTAAGTTATACGGTACTTAGATTTATTATTTTTTTGCCTGTGTTTTTATACAAGGTTCTAAGGCATTTGAATTGAACGCTTCTGTCTTTGTAACGATTTTAAGGTTATTTTTTGTTGTTTATTTATACGTATAAGGGTTTTGATGTTATGGGAATATTTTCATTTTTTCGCTATATATTCTCTAATGTCCTCTCATGTCCCCTCAAACTAGTGGAATGGACAATTTTTGGACTCCGAAAACTATATGCATTAAATGTACATTGCAACTTTACTATCATAAAAAACTAACATTTTCTTCACCAATGATCTGGCGAAATCCGACAAGTCATAACACGGACTGCTATTTTTGCTTAACTAATACATCTGGGTACAACCGTAAAAACATATTTCTTATATCCTATACATATGTTTAGTATGTGGCTCTTCCTGCGCGCATTGCCGTTGATCATAATATGAGAGAAAATAAAATCTCGAAAAATGAAGATTCTTGTAATACAGATGCTGGAAATATGGAAATGCAAGTTGAGGAATCAAGAGACGAACATGATGACCGTTTAATGGATGAATCGGAAGAAATGGATGATAAAGATCAATATACAATTTCTAATGTGTTTACTCAAGCTGAACTGAGTGACTTGGTTCGAGACGCAGGACTATCGAAAGAAATTTACGAGCTGATAACATCTAGGTTGAAAGAAAAACGGGTTCTAGCTCCTGAAACTCGTATATCCTTCTAGCGAAATCGAGATCGCTCATTTAGGAAATTTTTTTCAAAAGAATTAAATTTAGTATTTTGTAACGATGTTCAAGGACTAATAAATGAATACAAGTGCGTTAAGTATGAAGCTAATGACTGGTATCTATTTATAGATTCTTCGACAAGAAGTTTAAAAGCTGTTTAGCTCCATAATCGTAACATATATGCCCCTATACCAGTCGGCCATTCCATTATGTTAAAAGAAGAATAGCACAATCTTGATTCTCTGCTCGAGAAATTGAATTATGATATTCACGGCTGGCAGTTAATCGGAGATTTAAAAATAACGACAATTTTATTACGTCAACAAAGTGGATTCACAAAACATCCATGCTTTATTTGTGAATGGGACAGTTGAAATCGAAACCAACATTATGTGAAAAAAGACTAGCCACTCAGACCAAATTTAACTCCAGATACTAAGAATATTATACACGAAAGTCTTATCCCTGTACATAAAGTCATTCTTTAAGGTGATGCTAAAGCCACCTGTCACCGACAAATACTAGGATCCACTTTTCTTATTTCATTTTCAATTTTGAATAATTATCTCTATGGAAAGTTGTTGTTCCAATCAAAAAGAATAACTTTCCATAGAGATATTTTCTTAAAATTGAAAAATGAATGAAAAAAGTGGTTTCCCGTATTTACCAGTAACACGGGGTTTAACATCACCTTAACCTCTTCATAATAAGTTAGGTTTGGTTACACAGTTGATCAAAACAATGAAGAACTTACCAAAAGGAAGTCGTGCCTTTATGTACATCTTCGAGAAGGTTCCGAAACTTTCTGAAGCTAAGATCAATGAAGGAGTCTTCGATGGCCTACAGATAAGGGAACTGTTGAAGAATGAAGAATTTGAAAGAAGAATGCCAAGTAAGGAGCGAGCGGCATGGCAAAGTTTCAGAGAAGTTCAACAAAAATTTCTAGGAAATATTAAGATGCTGATTACAAAAATATTGTGAATAGAATGTTAAGAAATTTTAGAGAAATGGGATGTCTAATGAATTTAAAAATCCATTTTCTTCACTCCCATATTGATTACTTCCCGATTTCAATCATGTCTCCAAGATTTCAAGCAAGTCGAAAACAGATACCAAGGTTATTGGGATATAAATATGATGTCGGACTATTTATTGGTATAGTGTATATATTGCTGGTCTCTCAAGAGATATACTACTAATTCACATAAAAAAATCAATTATTGTTATTGAGAGCGTAGATTCCTTTCCAGGGGGCTACGAACTTAAGTTCTCTCGTACATAAAACACGGAGGATAAGCAAGGACTAAGAGAGGATAAAAAGAGGACTGCACCATAGAACAAAATTTTTTAGTTTGAGAGGACATTTGAGGACATTAGAGAATATATAGCGAAAAAATCAAAATATTCACATAACATCAAAACCTTTATATGTATAAATAAACAACAAAAAATAAACTTAAAATCGTTGCAAAGACAGAAAAGTTCAATTTAAATACCTTAGAACCTTGAACTTTTATACACAGGCAGAAAAAAAATCTAAGCACCCCATAACTTAAAATCTTTATACACAGCGTTATATGAGGTATTTACTTTTTTTGCCTGCTTTGCTGTGTATATATGTTGAAACCCTCCATACGTGCCCAATAACTTTCGTATAGGTCACTACCTCGATATTCTCAAACCACGACAACCTAATAGGTTCAGTAGTTCTAAAGAATGTTCTCGACCTTTATATGACCTCTAGAGGTTACTGGGACCCGTAGGTCGAACTATATCCGAACGTAAAATTCCCCGCGCTTTTAAAATGACCTTGATCCCGACATGTATGCGTCATAAGGACGACGGATTCGTGATTAGCGCACCCAAAGACGTATTTTACAAGGGTCATTACCTCGATATTCGCACACCATGACAAGCTACTAGGTGCAGCAGTTCTAAAGAATGTTCTCGACCTTTATATGACTTATAGAGGTCACTGAGAACCGTGGATCAAACTATATCCGAACGTAAAATTTACCGCTCTTTCGGAATCCGAGGTCAAAAATATGATATCTCTCTAATTCACGAAGTTGACCTTCAAATGACCTTGATCCTGACGTGTATATGTCATACGGACCACGGATACGTAATCAAAGTACCCGAAAACATATAGATCACTTATTTGGGTCGAAGGACTTTTCCGATTCAATTTTGTGGTCCTGTGTTATTATATCAAACATATTTAAATCTGTAAATGTATATTAATCGCAAAATTTGTTGTGTTTTTCAAAAAATATTTATCATAATTGATTAGTATGTACACGGGTAGCAGGATAAATTGATAAAGAAGTGCGTGGATAGTGGAATAAGAGGATAGAGGGAAGTATGGATAATGGAGAAGTTGGGTAAAGAGTT
The DNA here is from genome assembly GCA_949152435.1 of Gastracanthus pulcherrimus. Classification (NCBI taxonomy): domain Eukaryota; kingdom Metazoa; phylum Arthropoda; class Insecta; order Hymenoptera; family Pteromalidae; genus Gastracanthus; species Gastracanthus pulcherrimus. The sequence goes on along the minus strand of OX424573.1, from coordinate 41,679,846 downwards.
ACGTGGATAGAGAAGTGCATAGATAGTATGATTCCTGGATAATAGTGCATTGGTGATAGAGTGCGTGAATAGTAGTCTGCTTGATAGCATGATCGATATGCATAAATATAACAAATAAAACAAACAAATACAAATAACAACTACATTGGGCTGACGCCCAACCTTAATTGGGGAAGGCAAGTATCTCATCTGTCAGCAAGTATTTCATACACTCAGGCAACTCTGTCCTCATCAACGTGCCCTTTCATTTAGTGTTCGTAAGTCGCTTGTGCACACGCTCATTTTCCCTCACTTTGATTATGCCTGCCTTATTTATCATGATCTAACCTGTGAACATAACCTAAAGCTTCAGCGGGCTCAGAATGCTTGCACTCGCTTTGTTTTCGGTACTGATCCCTAGATGGCTCATGTTATCCCTTATCGAAAACGATTACGGTGGTTCATGGTGAAAGTCCGAAGAGAATACTTTATGATGCGCTCAAATCAGCTCGACTTCGAAATGAACCACTTCAGATCCCTTGATACACAACTTCCCTGTATGCCAATTACTTCACAATAGCTACCTCATATTTCTAGAATGGACTGCCTGATCGCATAAAATCTGTATTTGAGATTTGAAAAATTTAGGCATATTCTCTAAGCAATTTGCAATAAAAAATGTAGTTATATTTTTTTTCGTAAGTTACTTTTGATAATTCACAACTGAGCACATATATGCGAACGTGGTCTTTACTGTGCATGCCTCTGTGCATGAAATTACTACTTCGTATGCCTGCGTGCACGGACTCACTGCTGCGCATGATTGTATGCATAAAGGTACTACTGCGCATGCCTGAACGCACGAAGTTACTACTGCACATTCACAAAGTTGCTACTGCACACACCTGTGCATACGTACTAACTACTGCACTGGCCCGTGAACATACAATAATTGCTGCACATACTTAAGTACATCCTCTTATATCACCCTTCTTACGGTATATATCCTGTTTTCCTTTCCAAATCCTTCCATTACATCTTTCTATCTCTTTGATAAATATACAGATATATACCATACATGTATTTCACAATAATTTTTATTCCCACGCCCCTCTACCTCCCTCATCACCTGCCACACTCCATCCAGCTATATTTTCTTCATTATCATACGCTCCCGGTTCTTCCTGACCCCTTTACTTCATTCCGCCATGTATTACATCGTAGAAAATTAAGAGTTAATTCTACGTTACGCTGATAGCGATTACAATCATTATTTTACTTAAGGATAAGATTACGTCAAGAAAAAAAAGGAATAAATGTAAAAAACTGTATCTTTCTTGCATCGATAACTTATATATTCTATTAATACCATCATCAAATATTATCATGCAAAAATTATAAAATATACTGCATAACAAAGAATATTAGGTATAAAATTCAATATCAATTATAATTATTATATAGCTAATACTTCTATAAGAAAATTCAGCGACAGTATATACAATATATATATAGATTATACCAACATACTAATTCTAAAATAGAAAAACCTTAAGAAATAAATATACAATACTTTAATCATATTGCATGAAATAACTTTAAAACTTACACGAGCGAACGCCAGCAAGTGAGTGAATTCAGCTAATCTAGTATTATAGTACAGTCTGTAAAAATATTATATTTATATACAGTTGCGAGATTTCAATAATTTTGCTTTTTAATAACATTTATAAAGGGGACATCAAAGGTGACAGTTTGCTGAAAATCACCCGTATACTAAAACTTAGGCGAAGCACTTTTTCGTTAAAAACTTTTCTATTATTTCTTTCTTCAGAATTGATCACGCGCTAGTCGGCCAAAATTAGAATTAAAGAAACAAGGAAAGCATTGATTTGCAATAATTATTAGCGCGATTATAGCGTTGAGCGAATACAGTGATACACTGATAGTTTTTATAATTAATCAACAAAATTAGCTTTTATTTGCTTATATTTAAAAGAAACTACTCGTATGTACAGGTTTAATGTGTGTGTCTGCGTGTGAGTTTAATTAATACGGACAAAGGATCGAGTACATTAGTCACCTTGTACGTGGCGATAGTCTTTGCGATGACGCACACTAGATACCTTGGCTGATGTGATTAGAGCCGCGGTCAGAGCGTTAGAGGTCGAAATTGCCCGGCGCTCGCACTTTTGCTACAGCTGCGACGCCGCGCTATTCCGGAGAAAGGGAAAGTCTTTCTCTCGCTGCTCTCGCCGCAACTCTCAGCGAAATTTTTGGATGGAATCGCCGTAAGAGCAGCGCGCATTTTGAATGTGGCCATAACAAGAATATACAAATCATTAAAAAAAATTGTTAATAATTTTGAAAAATTGAAATGTTTTCTGAAAAATAATATTTTAAATAAATTTTAATGAAAAAATTTCTTTGCTTATGTTGAGTACATGTTAAGATGAGTCGAACAACCGACGAAATGAATTTGTATGATGAAAAAATGACTAAAGAAATATATATTGATATATGAAAGTAAGGTAAATGTCCCACTAACTGGATGGTTAAGCTTACTAAGAGTTCATACCTGCTATAGAATACACACAAACATCGCAAAAGTGCAAATGGCTTTTACATTTCAATAAATATTACTATTTTGCAGCACATAAAATTAAGAAATACGAGATTTTATTATTAATAAGGAGAGAAATGAATAAAACATTACGTCTCTTAATGTACTAATAAGTGGACAATGTAAAACGTCCATGTACCAGATTCCAAAAAATGTAGTCCCAATACCTGGACACGTGTATCATTTGTATAATTACTCATAGGTAGCAATGCATAACTATAATTTTAAAGACATATAATATTTAAATGCATTTTTAACCTAATTTTGAACCTAAATTTCGTAATCAAAACAACGCTGTAAAACATATGTCCATGTATTGGGCAGGCACAGTTTTTAGCGTACCACTAAATAGACACTCATTTTTTTTATATAAAAAAAATTTTTTTTTACGTAATACCGCTCTTTATTCTATTAAACGTAATCTTATTATGCCTTAGAAACTTAAAAAATGGGAAACTGAGAGAAATTAAGTTTATTAAACACTTATGAAAAAAGTGGCATTTCCTAGTCTAACTCTTAAGAATGCACGTGCATTGCACAAAACGAGAACACAACTGTACATAATCTTTTTATACTCTGCAAAGCAAGATAAAAGTAAAAATATAGTTGATTCAACATTAAAATAATAAATTCTGAATTATAATTTCAGAAAATATATGCGCTAAAATAAATATCAATTCAGTAATAATACATTTTTGATCAAGTGTCCAGTTAGTGGGACGTATCCAGTTTTACGTTTTTCAGGAAGTGAATAATAATATTTGCTTCAAGTTTTGAAGGCTAAATATTACTAATCATAATAGTCAGATGTGTTCTAAGAGTTATTGATATGTAAAATATATAATGAATAGTTTTCTAAATTTATGGTGAGTTTATTCAGTAAAGTCACTATTTTGATAAAAACACTGTTTTCTCACTAATTTGTTTTCTGAACTTTAATTTTATCCTGGCGCACACCAAATTAATGATTCCGGCTAAAGTTTTAGAAGAATATTCTTCTAAGTATATAGAATAAAAGTGTGCATTATACCAATTTTCAGCTCAAGATATCGATTATATTAATAAGTTAATTAATGTTATTAATAATGCAAGATTATTTAAAAGCTTACAAGGAAAATTTAGAAGTAAAGTATTATAAATAAAAATTATTATGTTTCTGATATCGCAAAAGCAATATGAAACTTAAATACTAATTCAAACGCTATGTATAGAACATTAAAATTATATATTATATAAAAGGATTTATTTAAATTCTGAGAACATGACAGAAATCTCAACTAATGCTAGTTATTCTAAAAATGGTAAAGCTAAAAATATTTTAAAATAATGAAAGATTCTTTTACTTGAAGTTATTTTTATTTTTACTTATTTATTAGACGTTTCTCATTTCTCTCTAAGTTTCAAGCTCTTTCTTTCAATCCACTTATTGCGTTTACTCTCATTGATCGCGTTAATAAATTGATTATCTATCTAAACCTATTGCTACTGCCCGAGCTTCTCTTATATCTTCCAATTCCTCTATTTATCCTAAATTAACGTCGTAGTAGCTCTCCATCTTTTTCACTTTTCCCTTCCTGCTTTCTCTTCATCTACGTTCCACCTTTTTCCATCATTCTATGGAGCTACTCTTTTGTTTTGAAGTATACTTTGAAAAATGTGTTAATGTTTCATAAATTCCCTATCAAAAATATTTCTGCTGTCTAAAATTGTGAAAAGAAATTTTGTTATATATACTTTATTAATTCAATTTTAATAGATTTTTTTATTGAAAATTGAATAGCTCTGGTCTAATTGAAAGAAATTTAATTTTTGCAGTTATAAAAAAATGACAGATGTGTCAAATCTATCAATGCAAAGTTTAAGTAAACACATTTAAAAAATAATATATAAATACTTGGCAAACGCTCAGTAATCTCTAAAAGTGTATACTGCACTCTCTATTCGAATTAAATCGAACTTTTCAACAAAGACGGTATTAACAGGGTTGCGAGGGAATGGAGTATTAAGAGTCATAATAAAGTATAATATGAGAATTTATAAACAGATTTATGTATTTTAAAATTACAACAGCAAGAAAACCACTACCAATCCATTGGCACTTAGCAGTTAGCATCCGCAGATATCACACTCTTATATCTGTTCCCAAGTGAAAATTTTAATTATGGCCAATACATTGCTAAATGTGTGAGCAATATGTTGCCCACAACTTTACCCACATTTGGCCCATACACCGCCACAGGGAAAATCCCACATATCGCTCAGTATTCAACCCACGTATAGCTCATTGTACGTTCCATATATGACTGATTATATAGCTCATATATGATTCATTGTACAGCCCATATATGGCTCATTGTACAGCTAATATATGACTCATTGTACAGCCCATATATGGCTCATTGTAAAGATTGTATATAATTCATTGTATGATTAATATATAAAAATAAAAAAAATAAAAATGAATTCAGGGTTATTTCTATTATATTGTTGTATGTTAATATACTTCTTATAATTAAAAATAAAAATTCTGAAAATTTTTTCAATATAATTATTTAATAATATTCATAATTTCATCATTGTAAAACCTCATAGTCTAGATTTTAAACGTTATAATAAATTACTATTGTTAATACCTTATTTATTAAAGGGAATTTGGGGCGTGCGCCATTACACGCCATACAATATACGAGTATGAAAATTATTTTTCCGCTGGTTAAATTACGTCTTTTAATATGTACTAAAACTTTAATCATGCACTTTTTAGTAAAAGAATTTAAAAAATTTTTTTGGACGGAGATTTATTTTTTTAGTTTATTAATAAATATTTAAAAGAAATTACATCATTGTAGAAAATTTTTTTTTTTAATTTTTCACTAAAAAGTGCAAGATTAAAGTTTTGGTACATATCAAAAGGCGTCATTTAACCGTCGGATTTTTTTTTAATTATCGTATGAAGTGTAATAGTGCATGCCTGAAAGTACCTCCAGTAAATAAGGTATTAACCATGGTAATTCATTCTAACGTGTAGGATGAATATTTTCTTGTTTTACATCGGTAAAATTACAGATTCTATTAAGTGTTTATACTGAAAATTTATTTAGAAGGTTAGTTTTTAATTTTAAGAAGTTATGTCGACTCACAAAATACATAATTTCTTTTTTGTGATGTGTAGGATCAAGATTTTTAGGTGTATCAATGAAAAAATTTAAGATATTACTAAGTATTTATAGCATCAAAATTTTAAGAATGATTGCTTTTAAACATAAAAAGTTTCCTTGAACCCAGGTTTAACCCAGGCCTGTTTCATTAAAGTGCGAGTAATAAGGAAAATCGTGCATTATATTAATATTTAGATTATATGACAAAAATCATACGTTATGTGGTTGAATTTTATATAATTACTATGAAAACATAATATTATCATTAGAAACGAGAAATAACTAACAGTAAAATATTTTTAAGAGAATTAAAACATGATTAAACGAAAGTGTCCCATACCGGAGGACCATGTCCCAAACTAGGCGACACTTATGCCTGTCTTGTATGTTGAATTGCAGCTATTGTAGATCCATAATCATAGTTTAACTTTTATATACTATTTCCTTGCATTAGAACCTATCAAAAGAGACTTGTAAAATTAAATTTTATTAACAAACGATGATTTTATACACGAAAAACCTTAAGGGCACTTTCGTTTAATTGTGTGCCTATTTAATTTGTCGTTTTTATTAATTTCACGGATGTACATGATTTTGCTAATTTTCGACTCTGACAATTGAAGTTTTCTGCTATGAATTTTCAATACATAAAGCAATTCTGACAAGGAAATGTTATTCCGATGAGTATTTTTGAGAAATTCAAAACTTTGTTATTGATCCAAACATTTTTCAGGTTAATACATGATGTAAAGGCCCGTATTCTGTATTATACCCATATAAGGCCCTGAGCCTTGTTGACATGCCGATCACCTGTTTAACGAAGCGTTAACATGAGGCTTTTGAAAATCGTTTCGATAGTTCATCTTTAGTGTACGCATCAGGCGCCCGTCTGAACGCTCACAGAGTAATACGCGAGGGGCTGACAGAGCTAGATGATAGCTTCGGGTGCAGCGGTGCACCGTACCATTCGAATCTCGACACGAGTCTGCTCTTTGGCTCGTCGTCCACGTGGTGGCATCGAATTCGCAAATTACAGCCTGGACTGCGCGTCGAGGTATGCGTGTCTGCGCGCAGCCAATCGTGCACGCTTCAGAGAAGGTAGTCTAGGATACACATGGTTTCAGATACGACGCATACTAATAAGGATATTTATGTGGCTGTCGTAGCGGAAAATCATCGTGGCACTAAACTTCAAATTGAGTTTGCTTTACTACACTTTGAGCGTACGCGTACGCTTGCTAAAGCCAGCTGTACCTATAAGGTAAATAAGTGAATAAAAAATGAAAACACTCATTTCGGTCTTAAATTTGTCACATATAAAACATATTGCTTCCTTCAAGAGGAAGTAATAAAAATGTTTTCAGAAACTTGTTAAAAAATTTTAAATCAAAATACACCTTTTTTAGAAAATTTCTGTATGGATGTATCCGACCTACCTCGATTTCTCGGCGCTTGATTTATTCTTCGTCATCCGGGGGGTGGCATTCTTCAAAGTAGTTCCCATTTGATTGAACAAGACGCTCATATCGATGTTTCCACTTATTAAAGCACTCTTGAAAGTCAGACTTCGGAATCGCCTTAAGTGCATTCGTCGCATTAGTTTCGGCGGCATAGTTAAGCGGCATTTTCAATCGAGGAAACAGCCAAAAGTCGCAGGGAGCTATATCAGGACTGTAATAACCTTTTTAAGAAAGTTTTCATCACTATTAATCATTTCCAAATTGTCCTGAGCGATTTCTAATCGAAGGTTTTTTTTGCTGGTCTGAGAGCAGTTTCGGGGTGAATTTTGCACACACACGAGTCATTCCCAAATTCTCGGTTAAAATTCGCCAAACAGTACTTTTTGGTATTCCAAGTTCATCTTCCAGTTCTCTCACAGTCAAACGACGATCTTGTTCAACTGCGTCACGCACACGCTCGACATTATCCGACGATGTTCCCGTCGAAGGTCGACCAGAACGAGGATCACTGTCAACAGATGTGCGGCCACTTTTGAACCGCCTATACCACTCTTTTATTTGTGTTTTGCCCATACACTCATCTTTAAAGGCCTTTTGCAACATTTCAATAGTTTCCGCACGATTTTTACCGAGATTAAAGCAAAATTTTATGCAAATTCGCTGTTCGGTTCATTATGCCATTTTTAGCAATAAGCAAATTGCGACGAACGCAAAAAAGTTGTTGTAAACAAATAGGCTACTGACGAGAAGGTTAGGAGTTGCTGGTGACGTTCGTACCCTCCAGAGGTCGCCTGAGTCTCTCCGCGCGAAGATATGAACGTAGGTCGGATACTTTTGGGACAGACCTCGTATGTGTGGATGTAGGGGAGAGTCGCCCGGTTTGGGACACTTAAACAATTATTCGATCTGATCTCTTATATCTCGGAAATGGCATAATCATTATTGTCCATTAAAAGGTTATTTTTTCGTTTTTTGATGTTTTATAACATTTTTAGGTGTGCCTCGGCGGGCGAAAAAGTAGGGGGTAAAATGAAAAATTGACAAAAAATGATATGTTCTCATCGTTAGGCCGTAACTCTATGAACATGTCAAACAATCGAAGATTCATATCGCCTGCCGCTACCACCTTTCGCTGTGTTCTGTGTCTCTGTACGCCAAGCTTGAAGGTGCTTTGAACATAACTAATATAACTAATATAAACTAATATAACTTTGAACAAAAAATTGATAACAACGGAACGGATACCTTAGCAAAAACCGTTTGCAAAAATAATTCTAGCACTAGCCAAATGCGTAATAGTACATTATGTAACAAGGGCAAAAAATCGACTTTTTTCTCGAGTTACATATAGTACTTTATGCCCATCTGAACTGTGGACACTTTTTGAGTTGGAAAGCGGGACTAATGGACTGTTAAAAGACAATAAAAAATCAGGGTTATTGGTAGAACTTCATGTAATAAAGGAAGTTTGACTATTTTCTAGTGAAGTCACTTTTTTCCCTAGGGAAAAAAATTACTTCTTTCCCGCTAATCATTTTTGAGGACAAAAAGTATAATTTTGGTCTTGCTTTTCAGGGAAAAGAGCCACCATTTTCTTTCAGATTGGCATAAAATATATTTTATCTACAGGTCTTAAATTTTATTTATGTTTAGAAGGCAATCAAGTACAATAGCTATTTTGTGTATTCAAGAACCGTGATAAATTCGGATTCCTGAATCACGTTAGTCTTTTCCGCGAATGGTGAATTGTGAATTGTGAATTGTGAATTGTTACTCTTCGTACCGGACCGCGAATGGATCAGAGCGGCGCGCAAGAACGGAAGGTTGTCAATTGCTAAATAACCTCGACAATGCATCTATATCGGTAACACGAGATGCAAAATCATTTTTCGTATGTATTAAAAATTTACTTTTATTGACAGTGTCTTAAATATTAAATATAAAAAAATTGAAAATTTTAAATATTAAAAATCAATTAAACTATATTATAAATAAGTAAATCTGTAAATATATATTTCTATACTTAGATAATTTAAAGAATTAATCAACATGAAATAACTGAAACAAAATATTAAATTAATCATATAAAATGCTTAAGCATAAACTTGTTTCTTAATTCAGGTCTCTTACATGTAATACGTTAGTAATGCAGTAATCTAATCATAATAGGGTTTTAAGTTGTCCCAATTTTTTTGATGGTCGTATTTTAATAAATAGAATAACAAGTATATCTACATTGCAGAATAATGCACTTTGATTTGTGATGATATAAAGGAAATCAGTCATATCAGCGAATAATTTAACTAACATAAATAAGTGGTAGGTATACTTAAATGTAAACAATGTCTACACCTACAAATAGCTTCTTATTTAATAAAATATAACCAACAGCAACGTTAGAGAAAGTTAAAACTCTATTATTTAATCGCTGCATTATTAATTTATACCATATTAGTCACGTAAGATGCTTTATAACATTTTTGGTTATTGTAATATACGAAGATTTATAAGGTTAGATCTAATCAAAATTCGAACAAACATTATTATTATTATATGTAACCTTCTAAATCTTCATATATTACAACAGTAACCAAATATGTTATAAAACATCTTACGTGTCTGTGTTTTGATAAAGATTCGAAATTAAAAAAACCTCCTCGAGAAGAAAAGTATTCTTGAGAACAGGATTTATTTCTAATGAAAATATGTTAAAATGATTTATTTTTACTAAACTATATGCAGAACATGTCTATCTATAACATTACACTATATTTAAAAATTATTTTTATAAATAGAGCAACAAAAGTTCTTATTATTATATTGATTCTCTATATTAAAATGAATGTAAATCCGATTTACTATCATTCAGTACTCCGCATCCGTTCACCTGTCACACGTGCTCGGGATATCGGTTAAAGTGTCATTTAGCTGAACTTTTGCTCGACGCTACAACCACGCCTATTAATTAAAAAATTTGAAGCTTATTTTAAATTCCTGTATTTTGTCCGTGTAGCGAACGAACAATCTTCATTTAATAATATGTCAATTATTTTATCATCTTATTATAAACTCTACCTTTTTGGAATCGGCGCTAGAATCTCAACAGTTTATGATTTAATATACTCTTTCATGATTATAACGAACACATCACCGTGGGTATTCGTAATTTAAATACGCGAGATATCCGTGTCAAGGCCGTGGCAGGCTTGCAGGCGAGAGGAGCCGAGCCTTAACGAGCCACCCGCGTAAAAAAGATTACGTTTGGGAAAAGCTCGGCATAAGTTTTGTTCGGCAAAAGTTTGGCCCGAACTTTAGCAATGAGACAATCCCAAACTTTTGCCGAACTTGGAAAAGCAAAATAATTATGAAAAGAAAAAATAAAAAAAAATTTTGTCCGGGATTTGACCCAGCGAACTTTTGGTATGTAGTCTTGCTCTCTACCAACTGAGCTACTATTTTGTTTCTGTCAATGAAACAAATGTAGGTTATAGCCTGCAAATATAGTTAACTAAGCAATAGCTCAGTTGGTAGAGCGCAAGCCTACAAATCAGAAGTTCGCAGGTTCAAATCCTGTCGAGTTTTATATTTTTTTTATAATTATTTCGCTTTTTCCAAGTTCGGCAAAAGTTTGGGGTTGTCTCATTGCTAAAGTTTTGTCCAAACTTTGCCGAACAATACTTATGACGAACTTTTCCCAAACAATTTTCTTTACATGGGCGAGTCGAGGGTAGCAGCGGCGCGCGCGTAGCTGTGGGTAAACGGTCATCTTTTCTGCGTGCGACGATTCTTGAGTGGGTGTATGAGTCGTGAATAGTATGTGTGGCAAGAGTGTGAAGAATTTGCTGGACTGTACGCCTCTGAACGAGGGGAGGGACGCTTGCCAGCTAGCAGCTAGGAAGGTGCTTTGACAGTAGAATGTATCCAAGCGTTCACTAACCGAAGTTGGATATCAAAAATCATAAAATCGCGTTAGTACGTTGTAGAAAACGATATTGAATATTAATACTATGGTACAATTATTGAATTTAATGCTTTAATTACGGGAGCATTACGTTTACTCATAGACAAGATTATATGTCTTCGATCAGCATATACATCCGAGTAAAACAGATGGATTGCGTAAACAAAAAAGAAAATTTGACGTATTAGGCTTTGACAAATGCTCGATAAAGACTGATGTTGAGAGCTTTACTTTTCTGACACGCAAATAAATAAATTTCAGCACAAAAGTTCTATTTTTACATGCACTTGAGTCAAGATATACAAAAGAGCTGTGATCCAGGTGAGAAATTAATGGTTAGCTAAGTGCGTAACGACTTGGTTGTATGTACATGACTACAGCGCGGTTAGTTACAGCATCGATAAAGGGAATGAAAACGTTCTCCTGCACTTTAAAACTTCACAAGTGTAAACCCTGCAGTCTGTTAATGTTGTATTCAGAACCAAACATAATAGCTTTTGTTTTCCCAACATTGAGGTAAGTACAGGGCGTTCTCAGTAGCCGAAGTTGATATCGCTCACGTTACAGCCGGCAAGCGATCCATCCCACACAGCATGAAATATTTCCTAAATATAACTGTAATATTTCTTGTAAGATTTGAAATATTACAGAAATATTTCAGTGAAATATTACTCTAATATTGTTATGTCCGCCTATATGGGGCATTGTAATATTTCATGTAATGTACAAGAAATATTTCATGAATATTTTGTGTAATATTTCATGAAATATATCCGAAATATTAAGTAAATATTCCAAATTATAAACATTACTATATAAAGAAATATTTCACGGAATATTTCTGAAATATTTCAGAAATGTTTTGCGTAATATTACATGAAATGTTTCTGAAATATCTATGTAATATTTCCAACATCAAACGGCTTTACTGAATCTTTCTTGGAATATTTCAGAAATATTTCAAAAATGTTTAGCGTAATATTACATGAAATGTTTCTGAAATATCTCTGTAATATTTCCAAGATCAAACGGCTTCACTGAATCGTTCTTGGCATACAAAGTCCGTCAACTGTAAAGTATTTTATCAAAAAATTAATCGGAAATATATTTTAAATAGAAAATTTATTCTAAAAAATGCTTAATGAATAATTATAAAATAATCAGTAATAAAAATGGATTTTTTATTCTTCGGGAGGATGTAGTAGGTTAAATGTTTTCCTCTTTTGACCAGCAGTGCTGAAAAATAAATATATAAATGAATTATTATAATGAATAAAAACAATCATGTTTCAGTTGTGGAAAATAACTATCATGACGGCACCAATGGCGCTAGTAAAAATGTTACTCTTTCGTCTGCCATGCTTTTCTCGTTAACATGAGAAAGAGTATATCTATATATATATATATATATATATATATATATATATATGAAAAATGGCCGACGACGGAGTATTCTGCCATAGGTCGCATGATAGATTTTAACTTCCAAAAATAATATATAAAATGCTTACTTTTGCTCACGCTTGAATCGCGTTCCTGCAGCATCCAGCCATTTTGAAACGTTGGTCTTCACGTCTTTATCAGTTGCTGAAAATATCGGCTTTACAGCATCTGTGAAAAAATAGTGCAAAATATCTGTTATGTGTTAATAATTACTGAATTGTAGGAGTCTTTACCATTATATGGTGAAAAAATCTTTTTGTTAAATTTTCGCAAAAGATGAAGTGTTAAAAATTGGTACACTCGACGTTATAAACATCTAATCGAATGAGTTTGAATTTTTTTGGAATTCTACAATGAGCTTAGCGAAAATGAGCATACAATCCAACAAAGTTGTAGAATTTAAAACAAAATTAAAATAAATTCGATAAAAATACTGCATTGAATGTATAAAAATAAAAATAAAATTAATTGTCAAGAATCTTGTAAACGATTAATATTTTTTTATTATATATATTTATTATTATTATTTTACTTGTTTTATTTTTATTTGTATATTTTGTCAAAAAGCTTAACCAGCATGAAAATTTATTAAAAATTTAATAAATAAATTTCAACGTACTATATTTGATTTAATACAGCTACTCGCTTTGAACAGTTTTATATTATAATTAAATAATGAATTAAGATAGTAATCAAAATAGTATATTCTGTACTTAGGGTGAAATGTAGTCTTTTTTTGCCCGCGTGCGCTTTTGCAGTACGAGGCGAGGGGAACCAGCACGAGCCGAAGGCTAGTGCGTATTGCGACTCGATGCCGAGTACTTACTGCAATCACACAAGGGCAAAAAAATACTTTTCACCCAAAGCACACATCGTACTTTTTGTTATATCCGTCTTGATTTTGTATGTTTTCAATGCATCTAGATCGAGTGTTATTGCGGCTGTTTTTCGAATCGGTGCAAACACATATTTATATAAAACCAAAATAAAACATCAAAAGTAAAATAAATAATATAGTAAAATATTCACATATACATATATAGTTATTTATGTGGAAGTACGTATTCGTTCTGTACAATTTTTTATCCCTTCACGAGATTTTAGCCAGATACTTGAGTAGCTACTACTTAACAGTTAGCTAACGCAATTAGGTAATCGTCAAATTCTTAATGAGTTCGGGTCGTCAATTTTCTACCAGGGTATTTATATAATTTATTGATGAGTTACTAATTTGTTTTTTGTCATACACGCACAAATTTCGATAATTTTTAATGCTTTCTCGTGAATTGTAGAGTTCATTTCATTTTAGTGCCGCAATTATACCCCAGTCTACCCTATAATAATAGTAAAATATTCACACATATATATATATATATATATATATATATATATATATATATATATATATATATATATATATATATATATATATATATATATATATATATATATATATATATATGTGTGAATATTTTACTATTATTATAGGGTAGACTGGGGTATAATTGCGGCACTAAAGTGAAATGAACTCTACAGTTCAGGAGAAAGCATTATTTCGAAAAACAGAAATCACATTTGTTTACTACCTATAACTAAACGACATTAATCTGAATTACTTATGCATGAGTAAAATAAGAGAGAGAGAGAGAGAGAGAGAGAGAGAGAGAGAGAGAGAGAGAGAGAGAGATTGATTGATTGATATTTGTATTTATTTGAACCTTGGGGTATAACCCTATCTGGCTCTATCTTATAGTACAGAGTAGTATACAATAATTTCACTTAAAACTAAATAACATTTTTAATAATATTTGAGTTATAATTAGAATGAGTAAATTATATAGTGTAAAATATAGTGTAATACATCAAAACATTCATTATGAATTACGTAGAAGTATTTGAATTAAATATATACATTTTTTAATACATTTTAATACATACATTTAAGTAATTATCTTTTTATCTTTATCTTTCTATCTATCTATGTACACTGTATGCCTTCGCACAGAACACGTCTATCCCAGTCATGCTTATCTCGCAAAATAAGTACATTGAATAATTCCCGTTTATAGCTAGTTATGTTGTCTATGTTGAACTCAGGTGGTGAAAGTGAATTTATTAATGTCGAAGCAGTAACAAGGAATGAATTTTTCATAGCCTCTGTACGGGGGGTGGTATAGAGCAGAGTTTGAGGGGCAACCCGAGTCGATCTCCTTACAATGTTGTCAACCCCTATGCGTCTGAAACGATGTACAAGATAATTCGGTTTGTCATTGACGATGGACGTAAAGGCAAGAGAGGCGATAAAATACTCTCTGCGTCTTTTCGCAGAAAGCCAGCCCAATTCAAGACGATACGGGGTAACGTGACTTCATCTCGCTATGTTGCCGTATACAAAACGTACGCAGGCGTTTAAGAGTCTTTGCATTTTTAAGTTCCGTGTAGCATTAAGATCATGATAGACTACACACGCGTAGTCAAAATATGGAAAAACGAGGCTTTCTATTAAGTTTTTGCGTAGGCTTTTCGAAAGGGCTTGCCGATAATATCTTAAAGAACGCAGCGCTCGGTGAACTTGTTGAGATATTAGTTTTGTCTGGTTTTCCCAGTCTAGCGTGGGTGTCAAACGCACCCCTAGACTGAGTGCCTCCGAAGAGTAACTAAGTGGAAAACCATTCAAAACAACTTTTTGCAATTCTTCGAGGTAAAACGCAGTAGTATACTGCAAGCTACCGAGGATCATGACCTTAGTTTTTGCTGAGTTCAATTTTAGACCGTTTTCGGCAGCCCAATTCGCCACAGCTTCAGCATCTTTAGTAATGGCAGCTATACCCTCGAGAATATCGCATGGCCGGCAGTGCAGATAAATTTGCGTATCGTCCGCAAAAATCATGTGCTTAGAGGATTTAAGGACTTTCGGAAGATCATTTATAAATAAAATAAACAGCAGTGGCCCAAGTACACTACCTTGGGGAACACCTGCGAAGGACTTAAGCCAATCAGACACACTTCTTCCTTCACCTATAACTGCTTGAAGGCGATCATGCAGATATGTGTAAAACCATTTGATAACGCGGTCAGAACAGTTTATGTTTCGTAGTTTTCTCGTAGAAGTTCGTGCGGTATCGTATCGAATGCTTTCGAAAAGTCAAAAAGAATCAGTAGTGTGACCATACGTTGGTTGGTCGCCTCTCGAATGTCATCGGTAACTCCGAGTAGTGCGGTTTGTGTGCTATGACCCCGACGATACCCTGCTTGACGTGGATCAAGAAAACCATTACTCTCTAAATAGTTAGTGAGTTGCCTGTGAATGAGCTTTTCTAAGAGTTTCGAAATTTCCGGGAGTTGTGCTATAGGTCTTGTGTCTGAGGGAGATTGTGGAGACCTGATTTTTGACAGAGGAAGGAGCGCAGCTTTTTTCCATATAGAAGGGAAAATTCCATGTTTAAAGGAGTTATTGAATGTGGTTGTGAGATATGGTAGTATTGTTGGAACTGAGAGTTTGAGCATTTTCAATGAAATGCCATCGATACCTGTGGATTTTGAGGCCATACCTTGTAGTGTCAAAGATACTTCCCTCTCTGTCACAATAGTGAAGTCAAAAGTTGATGCAATCTGCGAATTTAGCGACGTGTCTAGTATCCGTTGAAGAGCTGAACTCGTAAGTGGAGGGGCATCGCTTGACACAGCAGCGTAATGTTTATTAAGAACATCTGCGGAGAAAAGTTCAAGGGGAGAAGGAAACTTTGATTTAGAGATGCCAAGTTTATTGAGCTCCCGCCACTTAGAGCGCATGTCTGATGCATTTATCAATTTTTGCTCAATAAATTTATTTTTAGCAGTATCTAAAAGATTACTGATGTTATTTCGCAGGCGATGAAAGTACTGTAGGTCGAGTACTCGGCCGGTAGTGCGAGCTAGCCTGTAGGCCTTGTCCCGCTGTTTCATAAGATCTCGGATATTCGGAGTTACCCATGATTTACGATTTGGCGCTATTTTTATTCTACGGATCGGTGCGCACTCGTCAAATGAGGAAATAACAACCCGCTCAAGATCAGATGCATGTCGATTTACTATGACGCTCGAGCTTGAAGACGCTGATAATAACTGCGCGGCCGATACGGTTTGCCCATTTAGGGGTGGGTAAGGGTTCAAATTTATACTAGGAATTTGTAGGTTAAAACTAGAGGTATTGCTAATATCTAAATGATTATTACTAGAGGGATTATTTACAGGAGAAGGGTTAATATTAGTAGTCGCGAAAGAGTCGCTTGATATGTCTGGTGCGAAAAGTTGACATGAGTTTCTCTTAATAACTGTTGCTAGTTTGTTAGTGTCAATTGTATTGAGATTGCGTGCCGTTATGAATTTAATTTTAGGTTTTGGTCTAATAATATTTAACTCAATTTCTGTGAGGTCATGACCAGCTATAAAGGGTGAGGCAGATTTTCGATAGGCTCTTAATGCAGTTTTATCGTGTATTATCATTAGATCAATCCATGTGTGCGAAGGTGGATTGCGCCACATTACATGGTGAGTAGCTTCTGATGGCACAAGAAATAATGATGCATTATCGATGGCAGACGAGAGATGGTTGGAAGCTGGATTTGCGGTAGCCATATTGATATTAAAGTCGCCAGTAATTACGACATGTTCATAGGAGGAAAGGAGTTCAGTAATTGTTTCAAAAAATTGAGTTGGATATGCGGCGCCAGGACGACGATAAATAACGGCAAACAACAATTTTATTGTATTGAAATTTATTTCTAGGATCATATATTCAGGAGTATTATCAAACTCTTCTTTAGAGGAACAAAGTAGTATAGTTTTATAATTATTACGCACGTAGACACCGACTCCCCCTCCCTCTTTTCCTAGACGCTCAAGGTGATGAAATGTGTAACCTTCAATAGAAACCAGCGCATCTTTATCTTTATCTGACGGCACGAAAAAAGTTTTGGTTACTGCAAGGATATCGAAGTTCCTATCCTCACAGTGTACCTCGAGTAATTTAAAATGGGTTCTTAACCTATTCACATTTATGTGGCCTATGGATATGAACGGCCGGGTTGTTGATAAACACGTCCGGCCTACTTGTTTTCATAAACTGTGCGGAATAGATTCGCTATTTCGATTTACAGTAGGGGCTGCATTATCTGCAGTAGCAGCACTGGTGGCCGCAGCACCGGTGGCCGCAGCAGCGGCTGCTGCTTCTGCGAGTAAGTTTGC
Source organism: Gastracanthus pulcherrimus (assembly GCA_949152435.1). NCBI lineage: Eukaryota > Metazoa > Arthropoda > Insecta > Hymenoptera > Pteromalidae > Gastracanthus > Gastracanthus pulcherrimus. Next base: position 41,661,996 of record OX424573.1, on the reverse strand, counting down.
GATATCTGCTTCTGAGCGTATAGGAATAACATCTACATTATTATCTCGGCTTACGCGCATGCATACTGTTAAGTTAGGTACAATCGGTCGAGCGTATTTTAACGTATTTGAGGCCTGTTTTGCTTTACGCAAAAGCTTATATACTTCGCGAGGCCAAAGAGCCGATACATAAATTTTCACATTGCCGCCTATTCCAAAAATATCTTGAGCAACAAGATTTTTTAATGTAGAGGTTTTGGTAAGAAGCATATCACGTACAGTCGGAGATGTGAGTTTTAAAATTAAGGTATCTGATACAATCGCATTCGAATTCGAATTGGGTTTTCAAAATCGGACTTGCAATACCTGGCTAATGAGTCCGCAGAAACCCATAGCATTTAATGTTAGGTCGGCAATGTTTGCTATTGGAATTGCCTGTACTGAAGGTGGGAGCCCGGAAATTTTAACTTCGCAAGGATCGACCACAAGTTAACTTGATGCAAGAGTATTTAGATCTATGCGTAACCCTTCTAACTGTCTCTGAGTGGCCGCGAACGTTTCTGATAGTACGTTCTTTACTGTAGTAAATTCATTTCTGAGTGCTTGAAGGTTTTCGGAGTCACGATTTCGAGTTATTCGATTTTCCTTCTGATATTCTACGAACCACGCGGGTGGTGTGGTATCGGTAGGATTCATAGCAGAATTTGTTGCGTTATTAAACATTTCACTGTTTGAGAAATCAAAAGAATCAAAATCTGATTCTGTTGAGAAAGTACACGAGTCGCTCGCACAGTGCTGTTTAGTTACAACTGTCGGGGGAGTCAGATGCGAAGCCGAGCGCTTTGAATAAGTTATCTCGGAGGGGAGCGTGACGTATGATGACGTCGGCTGTTCCAGCTGTTTAGGCGAGCTTGAAAATATTGGTTGCGAGTGAAATGCCTCCGTTTGCAGATTCGCGTGCGCAGCGCAACGAGCTTGAGTTGATTCCCGTAGAATTACCGAATTTAAGCACCTCGCGTGAAGAAGGCTATCGCATACACCACACTCTATAATATTGCAAACATCCAACCAAATTATTTTATTACACAAGCCGCAAAGCACTTCGTTCATAATAATTAAATTGACACAGTTTAGGCTAGATACACATGACAATTGTGATTCAGCGCCATCTGTTGGTCGAGTTCAATGTAAGATGATGCCGGTGCTAACACCTCGCGAAACTTTATAAAAGCATGGCTGCGACGTTGCCAAATTTTCACTGGTCACGCTGAGAACTAACCTCAAAGTTAACCTCAAAGTTGTTCTTCTTGCAGCCTATGACATGTGCTAGTTGCATCAATTGCAGTTCCGCTGTATAGCCGTGTGTACCGCCACTTCAAAATTGATGCTCCATACGGCTCCTTCTGTCTTTTTTGCCGAGTAGCGCTGTTGTCCAAACACCAGTAGACTAAGCGCCGGTGAGCGTGATGGTGTGCGAGTGACTCCAATTTTTATTTCTCTGGGGCTCAAAAGGCAATAAAAAGATGCAATTTTTAGCACCAAATGTGCGAGCTGGTGGAATGATCCCGTCTGCAAACGTTTTTACTCCGAGAAGTAAAAAGAAATCGGTCAAAACTCGTTTAAAGTTTGAGTAAAGGAGCAGACGTGCGATCACCTACCTGAGAGAGAGAGAGAGAGAGAGAGAGAGAGAGAGAGAGAGAGAGAGAGAGAGAGAGAGAGAGAGAGAGAGAGAGAGAGAGAGAGAGAGAGAGAGAGAGAGAGAGAGAGAGAGAGAGAGAGAGAGAGAGAGAGAGAGAGAGAGAGAGAGAGAGAGAGAGAGAGAGAGAGAGAGAGAGAGAGAGAGAGAGAGAGAGAGAGAGAGAGAGAGACTTATACGATGAAAAGGAATGTAATTTTTTTTAGATGAAAATGGTGTACTCACGCTCTTAAATTGATCCGCCCTTTCGATGCAGCTTTCAATGAGTGAAGATCTCAGTTGTAATCCGCTTGAATCGAGAAAAGAAAAACAACAAAGAACAATAAAAATATTCTTATTTGAAAAATAAATGATAATACGTAATAATAAATTAGTATTTTTTTTAATTACTTACGATTTCTTTTATTATTTTATATATAAAATAATATATATAAAATAAACATAATTATAAAAAACTATATATATATAGTGTTTTATAATTATGTTTATTATTTTAATTATATTAATAGAATTAGAATATAAGCAAATCTATTTATCAATTAAGAATGTGCGTAAATTCGTAAAATTTGATTAATGTAAAAATTGATTTTATTTTAGATGCGAATTGTTATAATGGTTTTTTTTTAGTTTAGATTAAAAGTAACACCATAAATATGAAGACAACATTGTTTTATGACGAGAAAATACATAAAATCAATTTTTACAAGAAGTGGAATTATCCGGTTTTGTTCACCCCCTCCTCATATAGATTAATAAAATTCCTAATCATCTAATATTTCGAAAAATTTTTCATAAAAAATTAAAACATTTCAATTTCTTTTACAAAATTATTTTCTTTTCGACAAAAAAATGGTCAAGATACAAAAATTTGATTGAATATTCTTCTCCATATTCCAAATCATCTCAATTTTTTTTTTAATAATTTTCCCTCATACATTTCAGAAATATAACCGTTTGCTAAATATGAAAAAACATACAGGTCACGAGATAGTAAAATGATACTATTTTGAAAATGTTCGCGAATATTCTTCTCCATATTCCACAAAGAATGACGTTTTCGTGTATAACAAAAGAAGGAAATAACGTTATATCCAAACTTTGAGATCGGTTAAGTTAGGTATTTTTATACTATTTCTAAGGTATTCAAAAACCCGAAAATCGAAAAAACGCTATAAAAACAAATAAACATAGAAAAATAAAAAAAAATTTAATATTTGTTTTTTTAAATTTAACATCCACACACACACATGCACATCCATACAGACATTTTCTAAAAATAGTGTATTTTGATTTCTTAAGTCTCAAAACATATTTCTAACAAGTTTTTAGCAAAACTTCATTTTACTATCACAAAGCTTCCTCTGTGAAGAAACAAAATGATTAGTTAATTATTTTGCCTAATTATAACATTTCGTGAAATATTTCGTTAATATTTCGTGAAATATATCGTGTAATATTTCTTGTGTAATAGTTCAGAAATATTATAAAAAAGCTTCCAAAATTTTCAAATGAACCTTTCTTGTAATATTACAGTAATATTGCGGTAACATTTAGTGAAATATTTCAGGAAATATTTATTACAAGAAAGCTTCCAAAATTTTCAAATGAACATGTCGTGTAATATTACAGTAATATTTCTGTAACGTTTGGATAAATAATTCAGGAAATATTTCATTAATATGTCTTCTTAAGAGGCACAAGGTGGAATCTCTTACAAGCTCCAGGAAACATAGAATGGATGGAAATGGGTGGTGGTGATCTATCACCGGAAAAGACTTTGCGATGATGCTTTGGGGTCTATTATATTACCCCTTCGTTTGCGATGAGAAGTGGGCAACGGCTAGGACTATAACTGAATAAGTGACCTTACAACATTTTTGTCGAATGTAATCCCAGTCTTGACGTTGGCAAATGCGCGCTTGCGAGTTACTCCCGACACGCTTGTATAATATGCCAGAGCGAGCGTATTATTTGTGAGACCAGAGCTTTTAGACTGGCCCCGAGCTTTGTAGACCGCTCCTGAGTTGCGTATATCAGCGCCGCGTATGTTCAGTGCGCAATTTTCCCAACCCAAGAGTTTCATCGTGCAGATGAAACGAACAGACCTGCCGTCATAGCATATTATACGTTACTATTCGTATGCAGCGAGATATCGTAGCTAATCTCGGCGCTGCCTACGCAACCTCGCGCACGCAAATTGTTCTCGGAGCTAATATTATCGGTTCTGGTACTGATGCGTGCATATTATACCAGCATGTCAGGATTAACTCGAGGGCGCGCAATATAGTTTCGATGCTCATATATGCGACTATGGACCTCTGGACCTGCAAATAATAAACACGATCTTGGCATATTGCATGTATTCCCGAATGCGGGTGCCGCAAGCGACCGATTTTTTGAAGCTTGTTTTTGACTAGAATATTCCAGCGGCTGCGAGACCGGTGAGATGGGTCCTGGTTTTGGAACGTTCCGAAACTCACCGCGATTCAAACACTTTCACGAGCATTTCGGAACATCACTAAAACCGTGTCTCACTAATCTCTGGTCCCACAAATAATATGCTCGCTCCGGCATATTATCCCAGCGGGTCGGGAGTAACTCGCAAGTACGCATTTACCAACGTTGAGACTACTTCGTGCGCGATTTACAGTAAAGAGCGCGTGTAGAGTCCACGAAAATCGTCACTCTGCGCATACTTTACGCATGTTAGAGGCCTCTGGTGTAATATACATCCAGCTTGAAAGTAGCAGCGTGTACGTCGAGCTAAAAAGCGATGGCAGGTATTACATTCGAAAAAATTTTCGTAAGGTCACTTATTCTGTCGTAGTCCTAGCCGTTGCCCACTTCTCATCGCAAGTGAAGGGGGAAGATGATACACCTCAAAGCATCATCGCAAAGTCTCTTCCGGTGATAGACCACCACCACCCATTTCTATCTACTGCTATCGTTCCCGGAGCTTTTAAAAGATTCAGATTCCATCTTGTGCCTGTTGTATCCTAAACTATAAATCGCATGTTTTTTATAAAAAAGGGTTAGTACTTTTTTTATAATAATAAAAATAAAAATATTAATTTTGCTAACACAAGATATAAAATCCAGTAATGGTAAATTCTGACAATAAAGTTATATCGTTCTAGTAAATAATTGAAATGATTTGAAAATAATTCGAATAGTTACTGATTCAAAGTGTGTAAGAAAATTCATATTAATTTACATTAATAAATTTAACAAAAACGGTTTTGATAAAACTGTACAAAATTAAAACTGAACTATACATGTAAAATATATAAGAAGTAATTTCGCCCTAAACAAAAAGTATACATGTCAAATTGACTATGTGAAATTGTGTTATAAATCATTATTTACATTATGTACTAAAGCGGCAATGTTAACAATGTAAAATACAATAAAATTTACATTATAAAAAGAGTGTAAATTGAGATTTACGTAATTATAATTGTTTCATTTTTCACGCTTTATTAAAACGATTTAGTTGGTGCACAAGAGAAATAATAATACACTTTAAAAATAGAATTGTAATCTCTATTACAAATATTTAACGAATATATTTTGAAATACAGTTTTTACGTATAATGAATGTGGAACATTTGTACGTGATAAAAAATTTAATTTTACAATAACGCTGCATATAGCATGAGTATTATAAGTTTTTATATAATTCGCTATTTTAAATTGCATGCATTCAATATTCGGGTTAGCTAATAATTATTTACTATATTTCTTTTTCAACACTATTGTCTAAAAATTAAAAACAACATATTTACGTAAGTTTAATAATTTATATAATAACTCTTTTCGGATTGTAAAATTTGAAAATAATACTATGAAGAGCTAAAATATGCTATTCTAAACAATATTAATATTTCAATCTATAATTAAAATTATAGCAAATGGATCTAATGAATATTTAATATTATTGTAATTATTACTTTTCGTTGACTGCGATAAATACATTTGTAAACTAATATTGATAAAGTTATTATTTGTAAATTTTATAAAATAAATATATTCATCATTTCTAAACTGTTTTATAACAAATTATTGATTCGAAAAGAATATAATATATCGCTTTATTTCACAACCTGATTCTAAATTATTTATTTTACATCTGTATAAAATCTATTATTTAAACCCCTAAACAAAGTACTTAAGATAGTTATTCAAACGATAATTTACTAAAAAACTATTTATAAGTATGTATTATCTTAAACATATTTTTAATTTATTATTGTTTTTACATATTTTATTTTTGTAAGTACTTGATTCACGAAATTTATTGAAAAATTCTAATATTGCAAAGATATTCTAAAAATGTTCTATATATAAAATTGTCTCTGCTATTTATTAAATAAACTATATGAATTTCTGCCTAAAGAATAATGATTATTGAAAAAATTAAACATTTAAAAATCAGTATGATACCTTGATACATAATTTTATACCTTTGTTTTAAAAATAGAACAAATTTTAATTAAGTATAAATTATTATAATTTACTAAGTTATAACACTTTTTATATTAACGTTAACTAGTAACTATAGTTTATATGTACACTATGCATGCTGATATAATTGAATTTTCATAATTGATCTGAATAATAACTATACTATATACGTTTGTTAAATCACAATCATTGGTTGATATTTACGGTATAAAAATTTCAATTTGAGCAATAAAGTACCTAAGAGAATTTAATTGTTTATAGATTCTAGAATTTTATTAAATAATACCTAAAACATTGATTTTATGTAACTGTAGAGTACAAATTTAACTTTAAATAATTCTAAACATTGATTAGTAAGAATAATTAACAATTTAATTTAAGTGATTGTATAATAAAAAGAATAGGTATTTGAATTCCTTTGTTTTTGTTCACAAGGAGTGTGCACATTTCCTTGTAGGAAAAGACAAATTAAATTATCGTTTAAGAAAATATTATCTAATGTAATTATTAATGCATTATAGTTGTTTAGTTAAAAATTTGTATTTAAATTAACTGTTAGCTATATGTATTCAGACTATATAAAACAAGAAAAATATTGATTTTAAGTTATTAGTATTTTGAAGATAAATTTTATTAACAATGCTAGTTATAATAGTTAATTATGCTTTTAAGAACTTAGTTATAAAAAACATTATATGTCTCAATAGTAGGACTTTGCACTTATTTATAAATCTTAATAATATAAAATAATTATTGTATTATCTTTTTTATATTTTTAATTTTATGAACATCAAGATCATTTATTTATAAAGCATATTTTGAATTAAACTTTTTTCATTGATAATTACTTCTAATAGTAAATTATAATTTACTTTGAAGTTTGCAAAAATGTAAATCATTTTAATAAAATTTTGATGGTATGCATAAATTTACAGCTATTAATTTGTATCTGCATTTATTTTAAATTTTATTTTTAAAGTCATTAAATGCTATTATTGTACTTTTATTCTTTTTTAAATTTAGAGATACAGATAGCTAGAATACTTTATTTTGAATTTGTAAGTTTTGTGATTTACATTTAACTCCTTCAGAGAAAAGAGAAGGTTTTTCTTTTTTTATATTGTTTGTTAGTATCTCAGCCTCAGTGGAGATCGATGTTGTATGTGCTGGATGTATATGGGTGATACCACGTCAAGTGAGCAAGTAAAAAATTTTAAAACCCTGAAATTTTAAG